>CM056399.1:18374282-18512305 GCA_029718625.1 Synaphobranchus kaupii
GAAGCTATTGATACGTAGCTAAGCTAGCGCTTGCTTACGAACGAACGAGAAAAGCGTAACGCATGGACCAGGGTTCTCGTAGAGGTGCCATAATGGATAAAACAAACATAAACAAAATGTATATACTCAAATACATACAACAGCAATCAATCCAATTAATCAATTTATAAATAATAAAAAGGACCATAATGTGAGACATGCAACAGTTATCAGTTAGAAACGACAATCAGAAGAGCATGTGGATGGAGCACGTCTGACACGTTTTCCTTTGTGATGGAAATCACATTAAAAGGGATTTGACTGCTGATCGTGAGCTGGTTGTAGTCCAAGGTTTTACTCTGATATAACACTGGCAGTAGTTACTCTGTATTTACGGAGGAAACACATCTCTGATCTAACACTGGCAGTATTTAATCTGTATTTATGATGGAAACACATCTCTGATATAACACTGGCAGTATTTACTCTGTATTCATGTTTGCAATGCTGGTAGCCCATGTGAGCATGCTGGTAGCCCCGGGCACTGCTGTTGCTTGCACTACTTGTGCAAGGCGTGGCATAGCACTCATGATCACTGCTATTGAACAGGAGTGACTGTTGGTCAGTCTCACCTGCGTCGTCCTTGGCAACGGCTGCTGGTGTGCTTTCAGGCTCGTCTGCAGGCAGGTGGGAGGAGTCAGACTCTGGGATGCTAATGAACTTGGTCTGGAAATTAGACACACTGTCAGTAATGCACTCGATGCTGTCAGTAATGCACTCGATACTGTCAGTAATGCACTCGATACTGTCAGTAATGCACTCGATACTGCCAGTAATGCACTCGATGCTGTCAGTAATGCGCTCAATGCTGTCGGTAATGCGCTGCATGTTGTCAGTAATGTTGCTGCATGCTGTCAGTAATGCGTTCGATGCTGTCAGTAATGCACTCGATACTGTCAGTAATGCACTCGATACTGTCAGTAATGCACTCGATGCTGTCAGCAATGCGCTCAATGCTGTCGGTAATGTGCTGCATGTTGTCAGTAATGTTGCTGCATGCTGTCAGTAATGCGCTCGATGCTGTCAGTAATGTGGTCGATGCTGTCAGTAATGCGTTCGATGCTGTCAGTAATGCACTCGATGCTGTCAGTAATGCGCTCAATGCTGTCAGTAATGCGCTCAATGCTGTCAGTAATGCGCTGCATGCTGTCAGTAATGCGCTCGATGCTGTCAGTAATGCGCTCGATGCTGTCAGTAATGCGCTCGATACTGTCAGTAATGCGCTCAATGCTGTCAGTAATGCGCTCAATGCTGTCAGTAATGTGCTGCATGCTGTCAGTAATGCGCTCGATGCTGTCAGTAATGCGCTCGATGCTGTCAGTAATGCGCTCAATGCTGTCAGTAATGCGATCAATGCTGTCAGTAATGTGCTGCATGCTGTCAGTAATGCGCTCGACACTGTCAGTAATGCGCTCGATGCTGTCAGTAATGCGCTCGATGCTGTCAGTAATGCACTCGATGCTGTCAGTAATGCGCTCGATTCTGTCAGTAATGCGCTCGATACTGTCAGTAATGCGCTGCATGTTGGCTGTAATGCGCTGCATGCTGTCAGTAATGTTGCTGCATACTATCAGTAATGTGCTGCATGTTGTCAGTAATGCGCTGTATGCTGTCAGTAATGTTGCTGCATGCTGTCAGTAATGCGCTGCATGTTGTCTGTAATGCGCTGCATGCTGTCAGTAATATGCTGCATGCTGTCAGTAATGTGCTGCATGCTGTCAGTAATGTGCCACATGTTGTCAGTAATGCGCCGCATTATGTCAGTAATGTGCTGCATGCTGTCAGTAATGTGCCACATGTTGTCAGTAATGCGCCGCATTTTGTCAGTAATGTGCTGCATGTTGTCAGAAATGTTCTGCATGCTGTCAGTAATGCGCCGCATGTTGTCAGTAATGCGCTGCATGTTGTCAGTAATGTGCTGCATGCTGTCAGTAATGCGCTGCATGCTGTCAGTAATGTGCATTACTGCATTAGACCCAACTAGACTCTACTGCATTAGACCAATTCGACTCTACTGCATTAGACCCAACTAGACTCTACTGCATAAGACCCAACTAGACTCTACTCCATTAGACCCAACTAGACTCTAATGCATTAGATCCAACTAGACTCTACTCCATTAGACCCAACTAGACTCTACTCCATTAGACCCAACTAGACTCTACTGCATTAGATCCAACTAGACTCTACTGCATTAGATCCAACTAGACTCTACTCCATTAGACCCAACTAGACTCTACTCCATTAGACCCAACTAGACTCTACTGCATTAGATCCAACTAGACTCTACTGCATTAGATCCAACTAGACTCTACTGCATTAGATCCAACTAGACTCTACTCCATTAGACCCAACTAGACTCTAATGCATTAGACCAACTAGACTCTACTGCATTAGATCCAACTAGACTCTACTGCATTAGACCCAACTAGACTACTGCATTAGACCAACTAGACTCTACTCCATTAGACCCAACTAGACTCTACTCCATTAGATCCAACTAGACTCTACTGCATTAGACCCAACTAGACTCTACTCCATTAGACCCAACTAGACTACTGCATTAGATCCAACTAGACTCTACTGCATTAGACCCAACTAGACTCTACTGCATTAGACCCAACTAGACTACTGCATTAGACCAACTAGACTCTACTCCATTAGACCCAACTAGACTCTACTCCATTAGACCCAACTAGACTCTAATGCATTAGACCAACTAGACTCTACTCCATTAGACCCAACTAGACTCTAATGCATTAGACCAACTAGACTCTACTGCATTAGACCAACTAGACTCTACTGCATTAGACCCAACTAGACTACTGCATTAGATCCAACTAGACTCTACTCCATTAGACCCAACTAGACTCTACTGCATAAGACCCAACTAGACTCTACTGCATAAGACCCAACTAGACTCTACTGCATTAGACCAACTAGACTCTACTCCATTAGACCCAACTAGACTCTACTGCATTAGACCCAACTAGACTCTACTCCATTAGACCCAACTAGACTCTACTGCATAAGACCCAACTAGACTCTACTGCATTAGACCAACTAGACTCTACTCCATTAGACCCAACTAGACTCTACTGCATTAGATCCAACTAGACTCTACTCCATTAGACCCAACTAGACTCTACTCCATTAGACCCAACTAGACTCTACTCCATTAGACCCAACTAGACTCTACTGCATTAGACCCAACTAGACTCTACTGCATTAGACCAACTAGACTCTACTCCATTAGACCCAACTAGACTCTACTGCATTAGATCCAACTAGACTCTACTGCATAAGACCCAACTAGACTCTACTGCATTAGACCAACTAGACTCTACTCCATTAGACCCAACTAGACTCTACTGCATTAGATCCAACTAGACTCTACTCCATTAGACCCAACTAGACTCTACTGCATAAGACCCAACTAGACTCTACTGCATTAGACCAACTAGACTCTACTCCATTAGACCCAACTAGACTCTACTGCATTAGACCCAACTAGACTCTACTCCATTAGACCCAACTAGACTCTACTGCATAAGACCCAACTAGACTCTACTGCATTAGACCAACTAGACTCTACTCCATTAGACCCAACTAGACTCTACTGCATTAGATCCAACTAGACTCTACTCCATTAGACCCAACTAGACTCTACTCCATTAGACCCAACTAGACTCTACTCCATTAGACCCAACTAGACTCTAATGCATTAGACCAACTAGACTCTACTCCATTAGACCCAACTAGACTCTACTGCATTAGACCCAACTAGACTCTACTGCATAAGACCCAACTAGACTCTACTGCATTAGACCAACTAGACTCTACTCCATTAGACCCAACTAGACTCTACTGCATTAGATCCAACTAGACTCTACTCCATTAGACCCAACTAGACTCTAATGCATTAGACCAACTAGACTCTACTCCATTAGACCCAACTAGACTCTACTGCATTAGACCCAACTAGACTCTACTGCATTAGACCCAACTAGACTCTACTGCATTAGACCCAACAACTCGTAATCCACACTACATCAACAATCACTCTCAAAATCCACAATACACCAACAATCTCTCTCGAAATCCACACTACATCAACAATTACTCTCAGAATCTACACTACACCAACAAATCACTCTCAAAATCCACAATACACCAACAATCACTCTCAAAATCCACAATACACCAACAATTACTCTCAGAATCTACACTACACCAACAAATCACTCTCAAAATCCACACCACACCAACAATCTCTCTCAAAATCCACACTACAGCAACAATCACTCTCAAAATCCACACTACAGCAACAATCACTCTCAAAATTCACACTACGCCAACAATCACTCTCAAAATCCACACTACACCAAAGATTACTCTCAAAATCCACACTACACCAACAATCTCTCTCGAAATCCACACTCCACCAACAATCACTCTCAAAATCCACACTACACCAACAATCACTCTAAAAATCCACACTACACCAACAATCTCTCTCGAAAATCCGCACTACACCAACAATCTCTCTCGAAATCCACACTACACCAACAATCACTCTCAAAATCCACACTACACCAAGAATCTCTCTCAGAATCTACATTACACCAACAAATCACTCTCAAAATCCACACCACACCAACAATCTCTCTCGAAATCCACACTACACCAACAATCTCTCTCGAAATCCAGACTACACCGAAGATTACTATCAAAATCCACACTACACCACAATTACTCTCAGAATCTACACTACACCAACAATTACTTTCAGAATCCTCTCTACAGCAACAAATCACACTCAAAATCTAGACTACAGCAACATCAGACTGGTTCCTCTCTGTGTTTCCCTCAGCAGTAGAGTGAAATACACAACCTGGCCAATATGGAAATTGTCTAAATATTTGTCTCCATCCAAAACAACAAATTATGGGGGCAGTTTCAACGTCATCATTGACGTGAAGTAATTCTAGTTTGGCAGACTTGACTTGTAATGACTAATAATTTCTGTCTCTGTGAACCCAAAGATGCTCGTATGCAGAAGATCCGAATTCAGGTCATCTTAAAAATCCATGTTTATTGTGAGTGGTAATTTGTGATCACCTTTATGAACTGGATACACCCTGAATGGAGCCCCATGGAATAGCAGTGATTGTACGGCTGAAATGTGGACCCAGACTGCACATTGTGTCATTATTTCCCAGTATGGTGAGCTTTTCACTCATTACAGGTATTTAGTGAATCATAGGTTATTTTGGTATAAAGCCATTGCTATCCTTCTGTGGAGTTTCTCCACAGTATGTACACTGGTGACTGTACGTCACCAGTCAGAACTACAAAGCCAATTAATTTTCCTCCCCTGCAGTCATTAAACGGATTGCAAACAAAGTTTAACATTGGTGTACATTCTTTGTATTGAATAAAAAAGTGTGTGTGTGTCTCCCTGTGTGTGTGTGTCCCTGTCTGTGTATGATCTTTAGTTATGCTACACCTACCTCTGTAGCTACAATAATGCACAGGTATTAGGTACACTTTATGTAAAGTTGGATTTCTTTACTTTAAATGAAGTGTCACATTGTTCTGTAGTAAGTAACTAGCTACGGTCACAGTTCTTGGCATAAGCTGCAGAGTCAGAATGCGGAATGAAAGTGCGGTACCTTTGGTTTCTTAGCCTCCATGAAAACCGCAGCGTGGTGCGAGACATCCTCTCCAGCAGGTGTGTGTTTGTACAGGAGGCTCCTGTCCTGGGCTTTACCTGCATAACACACAACCCAGGGCACCAGCAGAAGGGTGAAAACCATAGTTTTGGGCTCCATCTCTCTCTATCCCTCTCTCCTCACTCTCTCTCTCTTTGCACGTGCTCAGTGCAGTCTGAGTAAAGATCGGGCTATGCGCTCTCTCAGTGGCTGAAAGTAAGGGTCCAATCTTTTCCAAAACAGAACTTAAAGCCCTCATGAGCTGATGCCAGAGGATTCTTGAGCTTCGGGAGAATGTTTAACCCTGTGCATGCTGACTGAGCGCTGGGGGATGTTTAACCCTGTGCATGCTGACTGAGCACTGGGGGATGTTTAACCCTGTGCATGCTGACTGAGCACTGGGGGATGTTTAACCCTGTGCATGCTGACTGAGCACTGGGGGATGTTTAACCCTGTGCATGCTGACTGAGCACTGGGGGATGTTTAACCCTGTGCATGCTGACTGAGCGCTGGGGGATGTTTAACCCTGTGCATGCTGACTGAGTGCTGGGGGATGTTTAACCCTGTGCATGCTGACTGAGTGCTGGGGGATGTTTAACCCTGTGCATGCTGACTGAGCACTGGGGGATGTTTAACCCTGTGCATGCTGACTGAGCGCTGGGGGATGTTTAACCCTGTGCATGCTGACTGAGCGCTGGGGGATGTTTAACCCTGTGCATGCTGACTGAGCACTGGGGGATGTTTAACCCTGTGCATGCTGACTGAGTGCTGGGGGATGTTTAACCCTGTGCATGCTGACTGAGCACTGGGGGATGGCTGTGTCTGTCACAAATGTACAAATTACACATTAATCATTCTGGAAATTAAAAATAAAATTACATTCAAATATTTAGTGCATTTACAAATTTCAGTGTCTAATTTCAATTAAGTCAAACTGAAATGAAAAGTATTGATTCTTTTTTGAGAGCATATTGTTGCTTAAATTTCACCCTCATCCATCTTTTGAGACCGTCCAAAATAAACATCCAGTACGTCCCTCCCTGGAAAAAGTGGAGTGCTTCTCAGGTCATATACAGTATAGTAAACCTAACTTTCCCAGAATCTATTGCATTATCATTGCATGAGTATTATTTTAATTCACAACTTTTTTATTTAATTTTTAAAAATTTACAAATTGTTCTAATTCATTAACTTATAAAAATGTAACATTGTCCAGATACTTCATGACATTTGTCTGGATGACATGTTCAACTTTCCCATGCAAATTAAGACCTGGCTCACCTGTGCACCTGTCTTTGATTCAGTGGGCATCGAGGGCCATATCCGTTTCTGGTTTTCATGCCAACTTCTGGCCTTAATTACTTAATTAGCACTAACATTTACACCATCTGAAATTTGATCTACATTTCTTGATAAGCACATGAATGGCAGCCGACAGACTGTTCTGAAACATTTTACCATGACCTAATCTACTGATGAACTTGTGTTGATGTATACATACTGCCAGTTAACTCATTAGGGTGGAATTGGTAGAAACAAAAACCTGCATACACACCGGCCCTGCAGGACTGGAACTGCCCACCCCTGTTCTAAAGGGACATGTAAGGTGCAGCATATAGGATATGTCCACTTCATTGGCGTTATACATTGGAGATATACATTGGAGATTGGAGATGTCATTGGCGTTATACATTGGAGATATACATTGGAGATTGGAGATGTCATTGGCGTTATACATTGGAGATATACATTGGAGATTGGAGATGTCATTGGCGTTATACATTGGAGATATACATTGGAGATTGGAGATGTCATTGGCGTTATACATTGGAGATATACATTGGAGATTGGAGATGTCATTGGCATTATACATTGGAGATATACATTGGAGATTGGAGATGTCATTGGCATTATACATTGGAGATATACATTGGAGATTGGAGATGTCATTGGCATTATACATTGGAGATATACATTGGAGATTGGAGATGTCATTGGCATTATACATTGGAGATATACATTGGAGATTGGAGATGTCATTGGAATTTTACATTGGAGATATACATTGGAGATTGGAGATGTCATTGGCATTATACATTGGAGATATACATTGGAGATTGGAGATGTCATTGGAATTTTACATTGGAGATATACATTGGAGATTGGAGATGTCATTGGCATTATACATTGGAGATATACATTGGAGATTGGAGATGTCATTGGCATTATACATTGGAGATATACATTGGAGATTGAAAGTGCGGTACCTTTGGTTTCTTAGCCTCCATGAAAACCGCAGCGTGGTGCGAGACATCCTCTCCAGCAGGTGTGTGTTTGTACAGGAGGCTCCTGTCCTGGGCTTTACCTGCATAACACACAACCCAGGGCACCAGCAGAAGGGTGAAAACCATAGTTTTGGGCTCCATCTCTCTCTATCCCTCTCTCCTCACTCTCTCTCTCTTTGCACGTGCTCAGTGCAGTCTGAGTAAAGATCGGGCTATGCGCTCTCTCAGTGGCTGAAAGTAAGGGTCCAATCTTTTCCAAAACAGAACTTAAAGCCCTCATGAGCTGATGCGAGAGGATTCTTGAGCTTCGGGAGAATGTTTAACCCTGTGCATGCTGACTGAGCGCTGGGGGATGTTTAACCCTGTGCATGCTGACTGAGCACTGGGGGATGTTTAACCCTGTGCATGCTGACTGAGCGCTGGGGGATGTTTAACCCTGTGCATGCTGACTGAGTGCTGGGGGATGTTTAACCCTGTGCATGCTGACTGAGTGCTGGGGGATGTTTAACCCTGTGCATGCTGACTGAGCACTGGGGGATGTTTAACCCTGTGCATGCTGACTGAGCGCTGGGGGATGTTTAACCCTGTGCATGCTGACTGAGCGCTGGGGGATGTTTAACCCTGTGCATGCTGACTGAGCACTGGGAGATGTTTAACCCTGTGCATGCTGACTGAGTGCTGGGGGATGTTTAACCCTGTGCATGCTGACTGAGCACTGGGGGATGGCTGTGTCTGTCACAAATGTACAAATTACACATTAATCATTCTGGAAATTAAAAATAAAATTACATTCAAATATTTAGTGCATTTACAAATTTCAGTGTCTAATTTCAATTAAGTCAAACTGAAATGAAAAGTATTGATTCTTTTTTGAGAGCATATTGTTGCTTAAATTTCACCCTCATCCATCTTTTGAGACCGTCCAAAATAAACATCCAGTACGTCCCTCCCTGGAAAAAGTGGAGTGCTTCTCAGGTCATATACAGTATAGTAAACCTAACTTTCCCAGAATCTATTGCATTATCATTGCATGAGTATTATTTTAATTCACAACTTTTTTATTTAATTTTTAAAAATTTACAAATTGTTCTAATTCATTAACTTATAAAAATGTAACATTGTCCAGATACTTCATGACATTTGTCTGGATGACATGTTCAACTTTCCCATGCAAATTAAGACCTGGCTCACCTGTGCACCTGTCTTTGATTCAGTGGGCATCGAGGGCCATATCCGTTTCTGGTTTTCATGCCAACTTCTGGCCTTAATTACTTAATTAGCACTAACATTTACACCATCTGAAATTTGATCTACATTTCTTGATAAGCACATGAATGGCAGCCGACAGACTGTTCTGAAACATTTTACCATGACCTAATCTACTGATGAACTTGTGTTGATGTATACATACTGCCAGTTAACTCATTAGGGTGGAATTGGTGGAAACAAAAACCTGCATACACACCGGCCCTGCAGGACTGGAACTGCCCACCCCTGTTCTAAAGGGACATGTAAGGTGCAGCATATTAGGATATGTCCACTTCATTGGCGTTATACATTGGAGATATACATTGGAGATTGGAGATGTCATTGGCATTATACATTGGAGATATACATTGGAGATTGGAGATGTCATTGGAATTTTACATTGGAGATATACATTGGAGATTGGAGATGTCATTGGCATTATACATTGGAGATATACATTGGAGATTGGAGATGTCATTGGCATTATACATTGGAGATATACATTGGAGATTGGAGATGTCATTGGCATTATACATTGGAGATATACATTGGAGATTGGAGATGTCATTGGAATTTTACATTGGAGATATACATTGGAGATTGGAGATGTCATTGGCATTATACATTGGAGATATACATTGGAGATTGGAGATGTCATTGGAATTTTACATTGGAGATATACATTGGAGATTGGAGATGTCATTGGCATTATACATTGGAGATATACATTGGAGATTGGAGATGTCATTGGCATTATACATTGGAGATATACATTGGAGATTGGAGATGTCATTGGAATTTTACATTGGAGATATACATTGGAGATTGGAGATGTCATTGGCATTATACATTGGAGATATACATTGGAGATTGGAGATGTCATTGGAATTTTACATTGGAGATATACATTGGAGATTGGAGATGTCATTGGCGTTATACATTGGAGATATACATTGGAGATTGGAGATGTCATTGGCGTTATACATTGGAGATATACATTGGAGATTGGAGATGTCATTGGCGTTATACATTGGAGATATACATTGGAGATTGGAGATGTCATTGGCGTTATACATTGGAGATATACATTGGAGATTGGAGATGTCATTGGCATTATACATTGGAGATATATATTGGAGATTGGAGATGTCAATTGGCATTATACATTGGAGATATACATTGGAGATTGGAGATGTCATTGGAATTTTTACATTGGAGATATACATTGGAGATTGGAGATGTCATGGGCATTATACATTGGAGATATACATTGGAGATTGGAGATGTCATTGGCATTATACATTGGAGATATACATTGGAGATTGGAGATGTCATTGGCATTATACATTGGAGATATACATTGGAGATTGGAGACGTCATTGGCATTATACATTGGAGATATACATTGGAGATTGGAGATGTCATTGGAATTTTACATTGGAGATATACATTTGAGATTGGAGATGTCATTGGCATTATACATTGGAGATATACATTGGAGATTGGAGATGTCATTGGCATTATACATTGGAGATATACATTGGAGATTGGAGATGTCATTGGAAAATTTTACATTGGAGATTATACATTGGAGATTGGAGATGTCATTGGCATTATACATTGGAGATATACATTGGAGATTGAGCATGTCATTGGAATTTTACATTGGAGATATACATTGGAGATTGGAGATGTCATTGGCATTATACATTGGAGATATACATTGGAGATTGGAGATGTCATTGGCGTTATACATTGGAGATATACATTGAGACTTGGAGATGTCATTGGCGTTATACATTGGAGATAACTACACTGAGTAAAACCCCGAGCCCTCCCCAAATCTGAAACATGGACTGAAGTAAAAAGAGCTGTTCCAGGTTTTACTCCAGTGCAGTTACCAGCTAACTCAGGAATCCTGCTTTGTGGAATATCCCCCCTGCTCTCAGGATGCTGGCACTGTTGCATGTGATGCTCTTGTGTTGGGGATGAACCTGCACATGTCTGTGGTTAATTTTAAAGTATTTAATACACCACATCTGTGCCGTGTACAGTTATTGTTATTCAAATTTATTTGAACGTTTTTGAAAAGTCCTTTTGGCTGTGCCAGTATGTCCCTCTATTTTGGCTCTGAAGAAAAAGGCTGGATATCATTTCCTTTCTGATTTTAAAAACTCCTCTCCAGCTCTATAGAACTGCTGCTCTAAAATATTATCCTTTTCAAATCTGCAAATCGGTTTATAAATATCAGCGTGATAGCTATGTGTATTCATGCTCAAGGATCTTTATAATAAATAGAAACAGGTTTACACCCAGCAAAATGTATTACATAGACAAAACTGGTAACCCTGTTTTAAATGTATTATTTCTTATTGCAATACATTTTAGTTAGATATTGAGCGGGTCACAAATGATTGATATTTATTTTCTTATGTTTATTTTATTTTGTAATGTCTAATGAGTGCAACACTTTTACATGGCTTACAAGTAGTGATGCATTATGAAACATCAGGACAGCAAGCTTTGCAATGAAAAAAACTATTTATTAGTGTTTTATTATGGAAAATGGCTGGATACGCAGAAGAGAACAGCGTCTTCTTTTTTATGGAGACTAATTGAGCACCAATGATTCACTCAAACTTCCAATGCGGGACATGAAACCATGTAAAACACAACACAGCATGTAGGAGGCATGGACTGGATGCACTGCACACATACCTGCACACATACCTTTAGAAGGCAGTTCTTACTTAATGGTACTGAGTGATCATGTTCCATGTTAAAGCTTTAATTATTAATATTTTATTATTAGTCTTTACTTCAGAGAGCTGTTGTTTACAGAGTCGTACCAGGTCTTTACTTCAGAGAGCTGTTGTTTACAGAGTCGTACCAGTGACCTGAGGGAGTGTGACATTGACATTATCCATGTGTCAGATCTGCACCCAATCAGTGTTTATGGAATATTCTGGGATTCCGGCAACTCCTGAGACAATAGTTTCTTATTCCATCAGCTAAATATGAGGTTGACTGGATTTTCTCTCCCACTATGGCTACACCAGGATTAATAGCATTCACTGTGTAACACTGACACCAGAGTCAATATTCACAGTGTAAACACTGACACCAGAGTCAATATTCACAGTGTAACACTGACACCAGAGTCAATATTCACAGTGTAACACTGACACCAGAGTCAATATTCACAGTGTAACACTGACACCAGAGTCAATATTCACTGTGTAACACTGACACCAGAGTCAATATTCACAGTGTAACACTGACACCAGAGTCAATATTCACAGTGTAACACTGACACCAGAGTCAATATTCACAGTGTAACACTGACACCAGAGTCAATATTCACAGTGTAACACTGACACCAGAGTCAATATTCACAGTGTAACACTGACACCAGAGTCAATATTCACTGTGTAACACTGACACCAGAGTCAATATTCACAGTGTAACACTGACACCAGAGTCAATATTCACAGGTGTAACACTGACACCAGAGTCAATATTCACAGTGTAACACTGACACCAGAGTCAATATTCACTGTGTGACACTGACACCAGAGTCAATATTCACAGTGTAACACTGACACCCAGAGTCAATATTCTCAGTGTAACACTGACACCAGAGTCAATATTCACAGTGTAACACTGACACCAGAGTCAATATTCACAGTGTAACACTGACACCAGAGTCAACATTCACAGTGTAACACTGACACCAGAGTCAATATGCACAGTGTAACACTGACACCAGAGTCAATATTCACAGTGTAACACTGACACCAGAGTCAAATTCACAGTGTAACACTGACACCAGAGTCAATATTCACAGTGTAACACTGACACCAGGGTCAATATTCACAGTGTAACACTGACACCAGAGTCAATATTCACAGTGTAACACTGACACCAGAGTCAATATTCACTGTGTAACACTGACACCAGAGTCAATATTCACCAGTGTAACACTGACACCAGAGTCAATATTCACAGTGTAACACTGACACCAGAGTCAATATTCACAGTGTAACACTGACACCAGAGTCAATATTCACAGTGTAACACTGACACCAGAGTCAATATTCACAGTGTAAACACTGACACCAGAGTCAATATTCACAGTGTAACACTGACACCAGGGTCAATATTCACAGTGTAACACTGACACCAGAGTCAATATTCACAGTGTAACACTGACACCAGAGTCAATATTCACAGTGTAACACTGACACCAGAGTCAATATTCTCAGTGTAACACTGACACCAGACTTCATATAATTCTCAGTGTAACACTGTCTGTGAGGATAAAGACTCACAGTCTCACAGATGGAAGCAGGCAGGGCTTTTCCCAAGCATATGGTTCACATTAAAGAAGCATTAATGTCATTAAATAAGTTGGATCCTGAGAAAAACACCCAGACATAGGCGCACTTACAGAACATTAACACTGTAAAAACATTCTCACAACTGGCTCACTGCCAGAGACAGTAGAGTGGTATAATGCACAGCGGTAAGAGACGGTAGAGTGGTATAATGCACAGCGGTAAGAGATGGTAGAGCGGTATAATGCACAGCCTTATGAGATGGTAGAGTCGGTATAAATGCACAGCAGTAAGAGATGGTAGAGTGGTATAATGCACAGCGGTAAGAGATGGTAGAGCGGTATAATGCACAGCCTTATGAGATGGTAGAGTGGTATAATGCACAGTGGTAAGAGAATGGTAGAGCAGTATAATGCACAGCAGTAAGAGATGGTAGAGTGGTATAATGCACAGCCTTATGAGATGGTAGAGTGGTATAATGCACAGCAGTAAGAGATGGTAGAGTGGTATAATGCAGAGCCTTATGAGATGGTAGAGTGGTATAATGCACAGTGGTAAGAGATGGTAGAGCAGTATAATGCACAGCAGTAGAGATGGTAGAGTGGTATAATGCACAGCCTTATGAGATGGTAGAGTGGTATAATGCACAGCGGTAAGAGATGGTAGAGTGGTATGATGCACAGCCTTATGAGATGGTAGAGTGGTATAATGCACAGCCTTATGAGATGGTAGAGTGGTATAATGCACAGCGGTAAGAGATGGTAGAGTGGTATGATGCACAGCAGTAAGAGACGGTAGAGCGATATAATGCACAACGGTAAGAGACGGTAGAGTGGTATAATGCACAGCGGTAAGAGATGGTAGAGCGGTATAATGCACAACGGGTAATGTGAATTACACACCCACCCCATCTGTATTTACTACAACGGGTCCTGCACTCTTTTATTCTCAATCATATATGCTGCTGTTATGATATATATGTCAGTGTTTTTACTTCTACAGTAGTACACTGTTACAGTGCAATTACTACAAGACTATTTTTATACAAAAATGTGTATATATTTTAATTAGTAAAGCATAGATGTCTTTGAAATTTAATGGTGAGAGAATGACATTATATTCGTACATACTTAACATGTCAACAAATTAGCTCTATTATTTTTTACCATAAACAGTATTGTATTGTAAATCATAAGGAAGATGGTTGTCTTGTAATATTGTTGTGTAGAGCATATGGTTGCATTGATATATTCTCCACTCCACGTGAGAACGGAAATGGTTTTTAAGATCTACTGGATCTTCAGAAAGTTTTCTTAGACTTTCAAACAGCCATCTCACATGCATTAAAATTCCTCGTGTTATTAAATATATAAGAATATAATTTATAACTCCCTTATGTGGAGGATAATGAACAATATCTGTATTCATCAGAAATAGTCATCATAATGTCAGTGGCAAGTTACAGATTCATACCATGGAGCTGATTAATGGTCATTAATGGTAGATACTGAGGTTCTGACAGAATTCTGGTTACTCTTGTGATTTCCCAGTTTATTATCTCTAGGTTTCATCAATATATGAAATAAAATTAAATTCTTTAAAAAAATCTTCTGTACAGTACTAGTTCCTCCCTGAGTTCATATCCCCGTTACAGTGAGATCTCTGAGATCTCCTGATTCTTACTCATATTTACCCAAAGCTAGAGCATGAGTTATATGAGGAGACCCCATATGTAATAAGGATTTTATTATAATATGACAATGTTCAGTAAAACTCTTCAGCCCGGAAGCTGAATGAAACCTGTAGCATGTTTTATCTGTGCTGTTTATGTGCATTTCACTGCACACTTTAGGTGGGTACCCAGGCATACAGGTCCAGTCCAGGCATACGAGTCCAGTCCAGGCATACGGGTCCAGTCCAGGCCTCCTTTTCACGCTGGTTGTCTGGTTGGTTGAGTGATCATTGTGACTGAATATAGGAGTGCTTTTAGTAAACGCGAAACTGAAAACAACATTCCTGCTATCCAACACCTCCCACCACCCCCAAGACCCCCCCCCCCCCCCCCACCCTCATTTTTTGACTAAGCCATTTTCCATTGAGATCCTTGGAGTTGTGCTGGAATGTAATCCTGAAATCTGCTCTCACTGGATTTTAAGAAAATAACCTGATTTGTAAAGCAGACAGGATTTTTTCCATTTCCAGGATATAAAAGCGATTTCAGGATAATTTTTTTTATTTACTGTTTATTGCCTTTATCGCGAAGTTTACCATCTGGCCGACTCTACAGCCTGTCGGTCCCGAGAAAGCTGCTATGGAGGCCTATATTCACGACTCCTTGGCGTCAGGTATTATTCGGCCCCTCTTCATCTCCGGTGGGGGCGAGGTTCTTCTTCGTGGCAAAGAATGGACGGGTCTCTCCGACCGTGGCATCGACCGAGGCTTGAACGAGATTACTGTACGTAACAAGTACCCTCTGCCACTAATCAATTCTGCTTTTGAACCCCCACATGACTCCACCATTTTCACCAAACTGGATCTCCGCAACGCATACCACCTGGTCCGTATCCGTGAGGGGGATGAGTGGAAGACGGCGTTTAACACCCCTCTCGGACACTTTTGAATATCTGCTGGTCCCGTTCGGTTTGACTAACGCCCCAGCGGTGTTCCAATCCATGGTCAACGATGTGCTGCGGGATCTGCTGGGGACGGTCAGTGTTCGTCTACATAGATGACATATTAATCTTTTCTAAAAACCTCCAGGAGCACGTAATCCATGTCCGTCAGGTTCTCCAAAGACTCTTGGAGAACAAGTTATTCGTCAAGGCGGAGAAGTGCAGTTTCCACGCCTCCTCTGTGCCGTTTCTGGGCTTCATCGTGGAAGAGGGGAGGATCCGAGCAGACCCTGCAAAAGATTCAAGCCGTTACCAAACTGGCCCCAACCGGCCACACGTAAGCATCTTCAGCAATTTTTGGGCTCCCCCTCCGACATCATCTCAGACCGTGGGCCCCAGTTCTCCTCCCGGGTCTGGAGGGCGTTCTGCGCGGCCCTGGGCGCCTCAGCCAGGCTGTCATCTGGGTACCATCCTCAGTCCAACGGGCAGACAGAGCGGACCAACCAGGACCTCGGAGCTGCCCTGCGGTGTGTGTCAGCTCGCAACCCCTCCTCCTGGGGGCCGGTTCCTGCCGTGGGTGGAATACGCCCCACAAGTCCCTGAGGAGCACCGCCACCGGGATGTCTCCATTTGAGTGCTCCTTGGGGTACCAGCCACCTCTATTTCCGGACCAGGAGGAGGAGGTTGGTGTCCCGTCCGTGCGGTCCCACCTCCTCAGATGCAAGCGCGTGTGGAGGCTGACACGCACCGCTCTCCTCCGCACCAACTCCCGTACCCAGTGCCTGGCGGACCTTCACTGGACCGCAGCCCCGCAGTACACGCCCCGGACAGCAGGTCTGGCTGTCCACCTCCACCATCCCACTTCAATCGTCCTCCAAAAAGCTCCAGCCCCGGTTCATCGGTCCCTTCCCCATCCTCAGCATCATCAATCCCGTAACGGTAAAATTACAACTTCCCGCCTCACTTAAAATCCACCCATTCATTCCATGTCAGTCAGGTCAAGCCTGTCGCCTCAGTGCTCCCGTGGACCCCCCCTCCACCTCCCCGGATGATTGACCGACGCCCCCGACCTACACGGTAAGACGTGTCCTGGACATCCGCCGTAGAGGCCGGGGTTTCCAATATCTCGGGGACTGGGAGGGGTACAGTCCCGAAGAGCGGTCTTGGCTGCACAGGCTGCACAGAAAACTAATCCTCGATCCTTCCCTCATCCACCAGTTTCACAAACCACCATCCCCAGAAGCCCAAACCTGTGTGAATGCCAGGAGGCGTTCGTTGGCGGGGGGGGGGGGGGGGGGGGGGGGGGGGGAGGGGTACTGTGATGTTCTCACTCCCATCCTCTTGTTTCCCGTGTTTTCCTCTCTCCCCTCATTTCATGTTTGTCTCTCCCTAGTTTGTTTCCCTCGTGCTGCAGGGTTGGGCGTGGTTTTTCCCTTTTGTGTCACTCTGTCCTACTACTCTTCTTCCGCCTATCCCATTCCTCCGTTTCGCATGCATTCCACACACTCTCTGCTCCGTTAATCACTCTCTCATACATTCGCACGCGGCACCTAATTGATACTCATTAATGTCTGTATTTAGTCACCCGGTGTTCTCTGTCCTGTGCCAGTTCGTTAACTCTCCTTGTGTGAACCTCTGGGTCTTGTCATGGTGATACTTGGTATCTAGTCTAGTCTTGCAGTTAATTACCTTCTGTCTTGTTACCGGCGTTAACTCGCCCTTCCACTCCGTCAGGTTTATGTCTAGCCCTCGCCCCGGAACGGCGATTCTCGCTGTTCCGCTCTGCCCTGCCTTGCTGTACTAACCATGTCTGCTTTGAGTCTACCAACCTGCAGTTGTTTGCTATCCCTGCCTGTGTTGCTGTTTCCTGCCTAACCATCTGCCATGTGTGCATGCAGTCGGGACTCCAGCTCTCCCACTCTGCGGCGGTGCCCGCCTCCTGCCTGTGCTACTGCTGCTGCTGTACTGCCGCTGCGTCCCACGTCCAGCCCCGGACTCCACTCCACTAACCTGCACTGCTCCTGCCACTCCACTCTGCCCTGGTTCCTGCTCCCCGCTCCTCCTCTGCTCAGCTTGCCTGGTCACCATCTCCAGCCCCTGGCCTCTCCTACTCCCGCTGCTCCCCTGCTGTACCCATTACCCGGACTGTTAGTCTTTTATGTCTCCCTATGCTTCAGGAGGAATTCTGGTCGAAGCAATAATTTATTAGAGCTACACGCTCTCTGTATTGTCTGTCTAATTGAGCTCCAGTTCCGGCTTGGGACCATAACTGCCTTTGCCTTTTCTCCCTATGCTTCAGGAGGTATTCTGGTCGAAGCAATAAAATAATTGAGTATTGGCATTCCTGTGTTCGAGTCGTGCATTTGAGTCCAGTCCATATCCGGGATCGTAACAATAATGAGCCAGTCTGGTTCTAGTCTGGTTCCAAGCTCTACAGTGGACTTAGCAAACAAGACTTAGCAAACTGGCACCAGACAAAGAACAACGGGAGAATATATAGTGAAGTCAATGAGCTAATGAGTGATTGCAAGCGTGGGAATGTATGCGAGAGTGATTGAGCGGAGGTTAAGGCGTGAGGGATGCAAACGGGAAAGGAATGTGATAGGCAGAGCAATAGCGAGGGTGAAATGGGCGAAACAAGAAGGGAAACATGCCTAGCCTGCACGACACGGAAGACAGACAGGGAAACGTAAAAACAAGACAGGAGACGTGAGGAAAAGGGGAAAACACGGAGCACAAACAGGGATGGGGACTGAGAAGGAACGGAGAGTGTAACCAGTACCCCTCCTCAAGGCACGCCTCCGGGCGTACCAACTAGGCCTGATCTTCTGGGAGTGGTCCCGGTGGAACTCCTGGGGGAGGGAGGGGTCCCAAGATTAACTGGCAGGGATATCCATGACCGCTCTTCCCGGGGCCATAGCCCTCCCAGTCCACAAGGTATTGGAAGCCGTGACCCTCGCGGCAGGACCTCAATAATACGACGCACCGTGTATGCCGGGGCGTCATCAATGATTCGGGAGGTGGGGGGTCTTCAACGAGGGCACTGAGGGGACTGGAGGAGACTGGCTTGACCTGACTGAGATGAAACACCGGGTGGATTCTGAGGGATGAGGGAAGCTTGAGCTTGACTGTGGCGGGATTAATGACAGTGAGGATGGGGTAAGGGCCAATGAAACGGGGCTGTAACTTCTTGGAGGGTGGACTGGAGGGGGATGGACGATGTGGATAGCCAGACCTGTTGACCCGTTGATGTACTGTGGGGCTGCGGTCCTGTGAAGGTCGGCCAGGCGTTGGGTGCGGAGGAGAGCGGTGCGGTGTCGTCTTCCCAATCCTCCGACAGTGGATGAGATGGGCCCAGACAGGTTACAGCAACCCTCCTCCTCCTGGACCGGGAACAGGGGGGTTGGTACCCCAAGGAGCACTCGAAGGGGGGACATCTTGGTGGTGGTGCTCATCAGGGATTTGTGGGCGTACTCGACCCACGGGAGGAACTTGCTCCTGGAGGAGGGGTAACGTGCGGACACGCACCGCAGGGCAGCTCCCAGGTCCTGGTATGTTCCGTCTGACCATTAGTTTGGGGATGGTATCCTGAGGACAGGCGGGCAGAGGCCCCCAATAAATAGAATGATCATAATTTTACATGAAATCAGAAATCTGATTAATGGGATATAATAAACATATACTGTATGCAGTGAAACCTCTGGAGTTTGTATCATAGCGCACTTCATTTTGTTACAGGTCACAAAATCCAAAACCACCATTTTATATCACAGTGTAGGCTGGATGTCCTGGTCCAAAAGGAGGACTCAGAATTCTCCCTATTTGTTTTCGAGGCTCTTAACAGTTGGATCTTTACTGGTCATGAAACTTTCTCTCAAAACTGGCCTGTTGCTTTACATTCCATCTGCTTCACCGAGAGCAGCTTTTAGTTTCTATGCACCAAAGTCTGGAATGTCCTCCAAAATAAACTGAAGCTGTAATTCCTAGTCCCAGAGGGCCAATCCAACACCATATTCCAGGACCTGGTCACGGAGGAATGTATGTTTGTTTAGCTTTATTTTTCTTCTGTTGGTTATTCTGTATATTTAGTAACTATGTATATTTTATTGTTCTTTGAACTTTTGTAATCAGGGCTGTACCGTCTCAAATGAAGTCCTTGAGTAAATAAAGGATTAAAAAAATCAATTTTCCTCTAAAACTGACGTTTTCAAAAATTCCTTCTTTGTGGAAATATTTATTTAGCCATTTCAACAGCCTCTTGGCCATTGCTAAAGAAAAGGCTCCATTTTTAGCAGGCATCAGAATATGTCTCATTGGATCTGCAGCCACATCTGGTGAGATCTGATGTTTTCAGGCACAAAGGACCGATTTATATGCAATCAGCAGATCTGCACAAACACCTGCAGATGTGTATGAGGATGTGGGGTGAGGAAGAGGGTGTGTATGAGGATGTGTATGAGGATGTGGGTGAGGAAGAGGGTGTGTATGAGGATGTGTATGAGGATGTGGGTGAGGAAGAGGGTGTGTATGAGGATGTGTATGAGGATGTGGGTGAGGAAGAGGGTGTGTATGTGGATGTGTATGAGGATGTGGGTGAGAAGAGGGTGTGTATGAGGATGTGGGTGAGGAAGAGCTGCACTCCATTGCACTCTGTCAATGAAAACCATTCAACAAATTAGTTTGAAGACTAATTAACTCCAAGCCCTGAGACATTATCTTTTCTCCCCCCACTGAATACAATAATGGCTCTCTCTCTCCCTCTTTCTCTCTCACTGTCCCTCTTTCTCTCTCTCTCTTGCTCTCTCTCCCCTCTTTCTCTCTCTCTCTCTCTCTCTCTCACTCTCCCTCTTTCTTTCTCTCTCTCACTCTCTCCCTCTTTCTCTCTCACTGTCCCTCTTTCTCTCTCTCTCTTGCTCTCTCTCCCTCTTTCTCTCTCTCTCTCTCTCTCTCTCCACTCTCCCTCTTTCTTTCTCTCTCCTCTCACTCTCTCTCCCTCCCTCTCTCTCTCTCACTCTCTCTCCCTCCCTCTCTCTCGCTCTCTCTCTCTCCCTTTCTCACTTGTGGCAGGGCGATTACATACACATGGAGCCTTTCTGCATAATTATTAATTTTAAGAATAATTGAAATGCTTTAGAAAAACAATCGGTCTTTTATTTGCTGTACTGTGTCTGTTTCGTATCAGGACTGTTGTTGGATCTCTAATATTTCTGTTAGTTTGGTTGCTTTTACTATTTAAGATTTTATAGTTTATGGTTTAAATAAAACCGAACAACATGGCACGCTGCATTTAATTTAAATTCTATTTATTTCTGTTCAATCTAAATAAGATAGTTTCATATGTTTTTACATCCAGTCCTGAATTCCTGATTGTGATTCAACACAACAGGCTTTTAAATGTAACCAGCTGTGCAGTTTAGCTTTATTGCTTACAGTAGTGTGTTCCTGAAGTCCTCTCAGGTTAGTGTGTAAATGCACGCAGTGTAAACATGGCTAAAACATGGCTGTTCCGAATGAGGGCAGCTTCACAGTTCACTTATTTTCACGTCTTGTTTCCCTCTACACAGGGGTCACACAGGGGTCATACTGTCTTCAAATAATCTCAATAATGGACCTGCACTTCTAATGCATCTAAAAAGCGGCGGTTGGTTAGGGTTAGGGTTAGAGGTTAGGGGTTAGGGTTAGGGTTGTGGGGCTTTAAACAGACAGAAAATATTTAAATGCAATTATTCTGATATTTTTCAGAAATCATTTCTGGAGCCGGTCTGGGTGCGTTACTATGTTTTGCAATGAGAGACACTCTGCGTTAACCATCTTCCATATTCATTCTGGAATATGCTGGAAGGTCCTGGAAGATGCCGTACAGTGCTGTAAGATGCTGTATAATGCTGGGAGGTCCTGGAAGATGCCGTACAGTGCTGTAAGATGCTGTATAATGCTGTAAGGTCCTGGAAGATGCCGTACAGTGCTGTAAGATGCTGTATAATGCTGGGAGGTCCTGGAAGATGCCGTACAGTGCTGTAAGATGCTGTATAATGCTGTAAGGTCCTGGAAGATGCAGATGAGGACCTGCTTATTGTCCAACATTCTCCTATGACAGAAAAATGAGCCAGGAAATTCATAATTTCAAGACCTCGATGGGAAAGGCTTATAATAAATATATTTCCATTACAAGCTGAAGAAGTGTTACGTTTTAATGACTGTTCCAGGACAGCCCATTTGAATGGACACTTTTTTGCAGGCTGAATAGCTCTTTTAATGGAGTGAAAAGATTAAAAAGTAGTTTTGGGAAAATACTGCTTTTAAGATTTAGAACAGATCCAGGGGCGTCGCCCCTGTGTCGTATGCCAATGTTGAAGCAGCGTGTGAGGATTGTGTTAAGCAGCGTTTGGTCAGGTTAGTGTGTGTTTGGGTTAGCGTGTGAGGATTTGTGTAAGCAGCATTTGGTCAGGTTAGCGTGTGAGGATTGTGTTAAGCAGCGTTTGGTCAGGTTTAGCGTGTGTTTGGGTTAGCGTGTGAGGATTGTGTTAAGCAGCGTATGGTCAGGTTAGTGTGTGAGGATTGTGTTAACCAGCGTTTGGTCAGGTTAGCGTGTTTGGGTTAGCGTGTGAGGATTGTGTTAAGCAGCGGTTTGGTCAGGTTAGCGTGTGTTTGGGTTAGCGTGTGAGGATTGTGTTAAGCAGCATTTGGTCAGGTTAGCGTTTGTTTGGGTTAGCGTGTGAGGATTGTGTTAAGCAGCGTTTGGTCAGGTTAGCATGTGAGGATTGTGTTAAGCAGCGTGTGTTTGGGTTAGCGTGTGAGGATTATGTTAAGCAGCGTATGGTCCGGTTAGCGTGTGAGGATTGTGTTAAGCAGCGTATGGTCCGGTTAGCGTGTGAGGATTGTGTTAAGCAGCGTATGGTCAGGTTAGCGTGTGAGGATTCTGTTAAGCAGCGTATGGTCCGGTTAGCGTGTGAGGATTGTGTTAAGCAACGTTTGGTCCGGTTAGCGTGTGAGGATTGTGTTAAGCAGCGTTTGGTCCGGTTAGCGTGTGAGGATTGTGTTAAGCAGCGTATGGTCAGGTTAGCGTGTGAGGATTGTGTTAAGCAGCGTATGGTCCGGTTAGCGTGTGAGGATTGTGTTAAGCAGCGTATGGTCAGGGTAGCGGTGTGAGGATTGTGTTAAGCAGCGTATGGTCCGGTTAGCGTGTGAGGATTGTGTTAAGCAGCGTATGGTCAGGTTAGCGTGTGAGGATTGTGTTAAGCAGCGTATGGTCCGGTTAGCGTGTGAGGATTGTGTTAAGCAGCGTATGGTCCGGTTAGCGTGTGAGGATTGTGTTAAGCAGCGTATGGCCGGTTAGCTTGTGAGGATTGTGTTAAGCAGCGTTTGGTCCGGTTAGCGTGTGTTTGGTCAGCAGGTGCGCGAGGATGAGAGGATATGAGACGTGGCAGTGGAAACTCAGGCCAGCTTGCAGATCTTTTCCACATGTTTCCTCTCAAATGGCCAGACCAGCCACTTCTGTCCAAATCCTGATTAACAGGGGAAAAAACAGAAAGTCCTGTGACCATTATGCAAACACACAGAGAGAAGGGGAGGGGGTTAATGCTCCTGAGGTTTAGGCTGAATTGTATACTATGAGAGCACCACCTGCTGGTATCCTGGGGGACTAAAATGCATTGTTGAAAAAATTATTTTTTTAAATTTGGCATTTATTCAGTTGGATTGCTGAAGCAATTCAGAATTACTTTACTCAAGAATGTGAGCCTTCCAGAGGGGAATCGACACTACAATCTGCGTTCTCTAACCATTATCCTGTACTGTTATTAAATATTTAATTATTGCACATTCAATACACAAATATGATTCTGTGTTGCACTGTATGAGAGAAAACAAACAGCTACTCAGTGGTGTTACTTTGCAGACAAACACATTTATATTAAAAGAAATGTTTTGAGAGTATGAGGGTTTCTGAAGGGTTTCTTCTCCTGACTTATTTTTCCATAGAGTTCAATAGGAAAATTTGTCAGGAGAAACAACCCCTAAAGTGATCCATCCATATCTACTGCATATCTGGCTGCAGAGTGATGGTTTGAGGCTTGTTTGATACCTCAGCCCCTTGATGACTTACAGCCATTTTTACCAATCATGTATTCCATAATGTTCCAGCATAATTTACAGCTAAATCTAGTCCCACCCCCCAATTCCCATAGAGATCCATTCAAATGCAAACATTATAGTATCGCTTGTAAAAGTACCAGAAAATAAGATATCAAGAGTCTTTTGATGTTGTTGGGTCACAGACATCGGGAAGTCATGGCATGCAAAGGATATGTGACCAAATATTAAAAACGACTACTTTATTCTACATTATGTTAAACTGTCCAATATTTTTTGATGCCCAAAAATGGGGGGACTATGTACGAAAGGTTCTATAATTTCTAAACGGTTCATTCGATATAGATCAAAATACCCTCAAGTTAAAGCTGACAGTCTGCACTTCAACCTCATTGTCATTGTATCATTTCAAACTCAAAGTGCTAGAGTACAGAACCAAAATAACAACGAGATAATCAATGGTATTGACTTCACCTGTCAGTGGTTTTAATGTTGTGGCTGATCACACTGATTGTTTGGGTTAGGGTTAGGGTTAGGGTTAGGGTTTGGGTTAGGGTTAGGGTCACTAAATCCCTTGTTTTACCATTAGTACCTAATAATATGTATAGTGGGTGTATTGTGAGTTTCTGTTTCCAGGGCATATAATGCAACCTATAACTTTAAAAAAAAAGAAATTATAAGATGAGTGTGGTATATATACGGTCTAGTGGTCCCTTCTATAGTTACAGTAGAAATGGCTGTTTGTGAGGTGAAATGCTCTGTTCGGAGCTGAAACTCTGTCTCCCCCTGCTGGCTGAACAGGTGTAGTGTATCAGGACTGCAGCAGGTCATATACATCCAGGGGGCCCCAGCAACTGCCCCTTTGATTTGTTAAAAAATTAATCGTATCATTATTGTTGCTGTCATTAATTTTAATTCACTCATTTTGGTAAAGTATGTTCTGTACAATAACTGAGTGTTTATTTTATCTCTTTGAGCACCTGCCCTTGTAAACACATGTAACACAGCCTCTCCAGTCAGGGGGTCAGGGGTCAGTTTAGCGCTGCAGGATTGGGGGGGGGGGGGGGGGGTGTTACGCGCGCTACAGCTCTGCTTGTTTTCCCCTCTCTCGTTCTGTTTCCCTCTCACAGGTGCCAGGGTTACCTTGATGGGCGTGCTTATATAAGGTTCCGGATTACCTGGGAAGGGAGATCAACTAAACGCAGCAGCCTTTTCTGATTACTGATTAGTGGTTAGTGATTAGTGGTTAGTGGTTAGTGATTAGTGATGAGGGTTTCAGGTTTGTTCAGTTTGTTTCTTTTCCTTTACCTGGTTTTCATGACTTTTTTGTGAGTTTATTTTTCCTTTTCACGTTTTGGTTAGTTTAAGGTGGTTAGTGTAAGGTGGTTAGTGTAAGGTGGGTAGTGTAAGGTGGTTAGTGTAAGGTGGTTAGTGTAAGGTGGTTAGTGTAAGGTGGTTAGTGTAAGGTGGTTAGTGTAAGGTGGTTAGTGTAAGGTGGGTAGTGTAAGGTGGTTAGTGTAAGGTGGGTAGTGTAAGGTGGTTAGTGTAAGGTGGTTAGTGTAAGGTGGTTAGTGTAAGGTGGTTAGTGTAAGGTGGTTAGTGTAAGGTGGTTAGTGTAAGGTGGTTAGTGTAAGGTGGGTAGTGTAAGGTGGTTAGTGTAAGGTGGGTAGTGTAAGGTGGTTAGTGTAAGGTGGGTAGTGTAAGGTGGTTAGTGTAAGGTGGTTAGTGTAAGGTGGTTAGTGTAAGGTGGTTAGTGTAAGGTGGGTAGTGTAAGGTGGTTAGTGTAAGGTGGGTAGTGTAAGGTGGTTAGTGTAAAGTGGTTAGTGTAAGGTGGTTAGTGTAAGGTGGGTAGTGTAAGGTGGTTAGTGTAAGGTGGTTAGTGTAAGGTGGGTAGTGTAAGGTGGTTAGTGTAAGGTGGGTAGTGTAAGGTGGTTAGTTTAAGGTGGTTAGTGTAAGGTGGTTAGTGTAAGGTGGGTAGTGTAAGGTGGTTAGTTTAAGGTGGTTAGTGTAAGGTGGTTAGTGTAAGGTGGTTAGTGTAAGGTGGTTAGTGTAAGGTGGTTAGTGTAAGGTGGTTAGTGTTAGGTAAGCGAGTTCTATGATCCACTGCGTGGGGGGTCAGCCCAGGGGCTGGATCTTTGGACTCTTTTCTTATGTCAGTCACTTTTGTTCTTTTTTCTTGTATTTGCAAAATAATTAATTTTCACCTTTTCAATTGGAGTCTGGTCTGGTAATATGTCATGTGCCTCATTTTCAACCGAGTAACAATGAGAGGCGCGTTTCTGTATGCACTGTGTGTCGCTTTGGATAAAAGCATCTGCTAAATGACTATAATGTAATGTAATGGGTCACAGCAGTGAAAGTGTGAGAATGAAATGATCAATTTGGTATAAAAAGCTGGGAGTTTGTTTATCACAGACAAACTCCAGCCATTGCTGCCTTCTTACCAGTGCCAGATGTACAAATTAAAGGCTTGATTTACTAAGACTTTTTAGCGCACGCAAAACCAATAACAGGACCAATGAGTGCTCATGGTATTTGTTTTGCACCAATCATTAGTGTGTGATATTAGTTTTGCGGATGATAAAAGGTTTTCGCTAAAAATCTGATTAAATCAGGCCCTAAGTCTTTATAACTGTTACTAGAATTAAGGTTGAAACACAATTTATTAGAAGACCTCTGCATTATACCCCCTTATTATAAATGGTAACTATTGTGCTGTCTTAAATATATACTGTATATATATATATATATATATACGTATATATACAGTTGAAGTCAGAGGTTTACATACACTTAGGTTGAAGTCATTAAAACTCTTTTTTAACCACTCCACAGATTTCATGGTAGCAAACTATAGTGTTGGCAAGACAGTTAGGACATCTACTTTGTACACAAGTAATTTTTCCAACAATTGTTTACAGACAGATTATGTCACTTTTAATTCACTATATCCCAATTCCAGTGGGTCAGAAGTTCACATACACTAAGTTGACTGTGCCTTTAAACAGCTTGTAAAATTCCAGAAAATTATGTCATGGCTTTAGAAACGTCTGATAGGCTAATTGACATTTATTTGAGTCAATTGGAGGTGTACCTGTGGATGTATTTCAAAGCCTACCTTCAAACTCAGCGCCTCTTTGCTTGACATCATGGGAAAATTAAAATAAATCAGCCAAGACCTCAGAAAGAAAATTGTGGACCTCCACAAGTCTGGTTCATCCTTGGGAGCAATTTCCAAATGCCTGAAGGTACCATGTTCGTCTGTACAAACAATAGTATGCAAGTATAAACACCATGGGACCACGCAGCCGTCATACCGCTGAGGAAGGGGACGCATTCTGTCTCGTAAAGATGAACGTGCTTTGGTGCGAAAAGTGCAAATCAATCCCAGAACAACAGCAAAGGACCTTGTGAAGATGCTGGAGGGATTTTTTA
Organism: Synaphobranchus kaupii; assembly: GCA_029718625.1. Taxonomy (NCBI): domain Eukaryota; kingdom Metazoa; phylum Chordata; class Actinopteri; order Anguilliformes; family Synaphobranchidae; genus Synaphobranchus; species Synaphobranchus kaupii. The sequence continues at coordinate 18,402,044 of CM056399.1, forward strand.
ATGGTTTACCGTCAAAGTGAGTCTTAAACTGTGGCAGCTCATCTCGTGCTCTGTGAAACGCACACGCGCTTTTCTTTGCTGCATTTAAAGTTGTGGGTCCAAAGTAATGGACTTGGATCGAGACAAAATAATAATCGCATTTGACCAATGTGCTTCATGTCCTGTTTACTGTATGTACATGGGTTTGCCACACCACAACAAAAGGTCCTGGTTTCGATCAGAGATATAAAACGTGACACATCGCGAGTTAACTGTGACAAATTAGCCGAGGCCAACACGCACTTCTAGCTATTCGCCTGTGGTGTTATTACTTGTATGGAAATGTAGTGAAGTGGACCTGCAATGCATCAGGCGTAAACGGGTGAGATATTTTTATTTGCATCTTATGCGCACTCACCTCTGATTGGGTGACAGTATATGTGACAAAGGTGGACCAATCATAAAGGAATGCGGAGTACGAATCCCAGGGACCGTGTTCTCGCGAGTCTCGAGATTCGTGAGCTGGCAAAGTCTTCATAGCCGGCGGCTGCGCAGGCGCAGCCATGTCCTCTTCGTTCGTCCTCAGTGCGGGATAACTAGAGCATCTCGCCTCTCAAGTAACATTAGTTAAACACAACACAATACATAATTGTTTGTGCCGCCATACAAATAGCGAGCTAACTGTAAAGAAAACTAAGCGGACGTTGACTGCAAAGAATCAGGTAAAGAAAAACATTTTTGTTCGTTGACTTAAAGCTCACTTTTGGCAAGCCGGTGTTTCGAGGAGCTAAATCCAATAATCCATCTTTCCATCATAGTTTGCAAGGTAGCCATCAGTGGAGACATCTGTCACTGCTAGGCTGAATACATTTCTCAGTACAAACTGGCACGGCTTGGGATGACAGGTGAATAAAGTTATTTGGGATTTTGAGCTGTAAATTAGTTGACATGGTGCGGTCGTGATTTGGCATTTTGTTTTGAATAAGTTACTGGGCAGGGTTTCTCCTAGCAGGTGAGGGTTTACCTATATCTAGTTTTCTGTAAGGTTTCCGTTCAACTCTGGGGGAGATGCACTGCTGGACCACCTGGCCTCGCGTAGTCAAGTCGCAGAAGCGTAGGCTACTAGCTAGTCTAGCAATTAATTCATATATTGGGGGGTGACATGTTTCCCCAAAAAGCATGGGGGCACCACCTGAAGACATCTGACCAAAGAACTCTCAGCTTTGGTCTACGGTTGGAGCAGGGGGTCACTTTCCTTGGCTAGCCCTGGTTTATCGAATGCTACTAACAGAGCTAGCCAACTACAACGCTTCTTTACATCTGACTTAAGTCCATGGATAGTGAGCCAACATTGGCTAACTTGTAGGTCGTCAGTGAAATCAACGGCGTTTCCACAACTACAAAATGCAACACTGATGTAATGACGCCACCGGTAAAGCGCTATTGGTCCCTACACTAACATGAATTTATGTCTTTTAGAAACAAAAATGGAAATAATTACATGCAAAATGTGCGTACTGGCTCGCCTATAGGGCTGGATGTGTGTTGTGACATGGTGTCTGTCAGCGCTGTTTACTGCCCTGTCACCTCAAATGCACTTTGCGTGACGCGCCCGTGTTCTGGAAGCGTTTGCGTGTGAAGGGTTATAGCTATCAAAAGCCTGGAGGAATTCTGCGTGTTATACTGTGAAAACATTCCTAATCTGTCTTACTTTCGCGTAAAATAAACCGAGAATAAACAGTGGACGACCACAACGGCAATTTACGTTGTGTATTTAAGTTGTTTCCGTACAGCAAAGTAAATTTGTTTTTGAAGGAAACCGTTGTTAGTGCATTCTTTTCACCTTAACGACAAACACGCTATAAATTGTCTTGTAGTTTCTGCACAGGGGATTGTTGAAATGTGATCATGTGGATATCCGTAAATAACAACGTAGGCTACAACCACCACGCAAACTTGCATCTGATGTTTCAGAATGACATTGTACCGGAAGGCATTGATTTTTTTAACGTTACCAAGCAAGTCGAGTTGAGGGATTGAGCATTAAATGGAAAACTGGCTAAGAATTGAGCTATGCCCCTCGTATACTGTGGCCATTCAAACCATTTTATCAATCTGTGCATTTGATTAGTTAGGACTGGTGTGAATGGTTCGCGAGAAGTGCTGGAAATCACAGATTGCTGACCGTGGTTGACCTTCCTGGATTAATGTGTTACTCCTGGGGTGCGTCCCAATCATAGACTGTATAAAAAGGTCCCAATATTATTCACTCCCCACCTCCCTTCCTCCACTCCCCCACTACCACTCCTCTACCACCCGGAAGTATGTGGAGGAAGGGAGGGGAGGAGAGTGGAGGAAAGGAGCGGTAAAGAAAATTGGGACAGCGAATCTGCTTCACCGTCATCAAAATCGCAGTAGACTATTGATGAAGTTGCCCTATCATAACTTTGACTGACGCCGAGACCACAATGAGTCCCCGCGCCAATCACAGATCTTATGCACGGCCAGCCCATTTAAAGCTACAAAATATATTTTAAGTTTCAAGTAGAAGTAGCTATAAACATGTCATTGCAGTTCGCGTCGAGACACTAATTAATATGTAATCCGTATTAGATCAAAGTGAACATCATGTAGTATAGCCTATGCAAACATAACAATTTACTGTAATTACAAAATCCCGATGTCTGAACATACCGAGCACTAATTCACCTCATATAGGCTACTGTAGCTACACTACAGCCTAATATTGCCATCAGTTCCTTGCATATCACATAGGCAAATTCTGAAACATTCCTGTAGGCTAGATTAGTGGAACGAATTATATTATCGGAGATATTATTCCCAATGTTCTATCGCAGTGGTCACACTGGAAAAACATAGGCCTATTTCCCACTGTAACATCTGAAATCAAATTTAAAAAACGTCCTTTGGAAACGATTGGTTGAATAAATTCTTTAATGCATATTCACATAGCTAATGAAATGGTAGCTGTAATGCTTAGGCTATATTTATGTATAGTCATGTTCGTTAATGTGCAAGCAATAAAGCTGTATCCCCGACTTAAATTGCCGAATTTTTATGTAGGATATTAACCACAAAAACGAACTGGCATTTGTTATCCGTTGTAGGATGCTGTGTCCTTTGTGTGCTAATAGCCTACTGATGCACACACAATTTAGGCTAAATATCTTGCATTGTGGCATCGCTATGTTGGGGAAATTCATATAAGGCATAGCTACGCATCATCACTGTTGCCTCTGTGGGCGTGAGAGCGATGTCACCCAAAAATGTGAAAATAATTCCGCAGCAGGAATTTTAAATTTTTTTAAATTTATTTTTATAGTCTATGAGTAGGATACATCGATGTATGCTTCGCCGGAGGGGAGGAGAAGCCGAGTTTGAAGCCGCTTCGCTCGTCTTCTCCACTATTGGGACAGTGGAGGGAGGAACGAAAGATCGGTTTCCGGGCACGGAGTAGAGGAGGTGATAGTGGAGGAAGGGAGGGTGCATTTTTCGACTATTGGGACGCACCCCTGGTTGCTGGGTGTATGTTTGGGGAGGAGCGACAGGCGTTTCTCAGGGTCAAACCGCTGATTATAGCTGCTGATTGGTGCTCTGACCGCATATTTCCAGGAATTCCACAGATCACATCTCATAACTGTTACATAACATCTGTTTAGTGACATGCAGTAATGTATGGAAGGACGTTGATTTGGACACAGCCGACTTGTTCTTGTTTAAGGAGGCATGGCTGTAATGGCTCCGTGTGTTCTTCTCCTAATTCCCCTGCCCGTTGAGGCCTGTGGATGCCTGAGTCGACGTTTAGTGTGCAAAACACATTAGGCCCTTTTCCACCGCAGAAACCCGGGAACGTGTGTGCGCATGCGTGTGTGTGTGCGCTTCTGTCCTTATGTGAGAGCCATGGCTGTTGGACAGATGGGACTGTCTTTGGAAGCTGCCCTGTTGGTCACGCAGCACCAGGAGCTCTCGAGTTGAGTGGGTTTTGTGGCAGTGCCAGGAACAGCTGACCAGGGAGAGAGGGAGAGAGGGCCATGTTCCCCACTCTTCTTTCCCCTGTCTCAGTGCAGTCATGTTCAGAAGGGTGTTGTGTTTGTGGTCCACAGTGGACTGGCAGGTGCTCAGGTGAGCTGGTCTCTCACCTGCTTTTCCTCATGCCTGCTCAAGCCTGCTCATGCCTGTCCTTTGTGATGTTTGTCATTGCAGATTTGGGAGTATTTGACGGTTATTATTTTGCTGTAGTTTAATGGTTATTTGATGCTTAAAGAGGGTTAGGGTTAGGGTAGGGTAGGGTAGGGTAGGGTTGGGTAGAGTAGGGTTAGGGGGTTAGGGGGTTGCAGATTTTGTGATATGTTATTGTTAATGGAAGACAATGTTGGAGTTTCTGATTTATACTTTGTTTGAAGGTTGTTTATGGTTATACTGCAGATTGAGACGTTGTTTAAATGTTGTTTGATGGTTATTTTGGAGATTGAGACGTTGTTTATGTTTATGTTGCAGATTGAGACGTAAATTTAAGCGTTGTTTTATGGTTGTTGCAGATTGTGACATTGTATAAAAGTTGTTTGATGGTTATTTAGCAGATTGAGATGTTTAAACGTTGTTTGATGGTTGTTTTGCAGATTGAGACGTTGTTTAAATGTTGTTTGATGGTTATTTAGCAGATTGAGATATTTAAACGTTTGATGGTTATTTAGCAGATTGAGATGTTTAAACGTTGTTTGATGGTTGTTTTGCAGATTGAGACGTTGTTTAAATGTTGTTTGATGGTTATTTAGCAGATTGAGATGTTTAAACGTTGTTTGATGGTTATTTTGCAGATTGAGACGTTGTTTAAATGTTGTTTGATGTTTGTTTTGCAGATTGAGACGTTGTTTAAATGTTGTTTGATGGTTATTTAGCAGATTTAGATGTTTTAAACGTTGTTTGATGGTTGTTTTGCAGATTGAGACATTGTTTAAACGTTGTTTGATGGTTGTTTTCCAGACTGAGACAGTCTTCCATGGCCAGTGTGATGCGTCGCTGTCCTTTCCTGTCGCACGTGCCCCAGGCCCTGCTGCAGCAGGCGGGTAAATCCCTGTTGCGTTTTGCGCTCAGGTGCCCCGTGATGATGGACCTGGCCTCGCGCCCCCTCGCCATCGCCCCCGTCAGAGCGCTCTCCTCCGCCTGCTCTTCCTCCCCCTCCTCTTCCTCATCTACCAGCTGCCAGAAAACCCAGGAGACCACGCCCACCAGGGATACCACGCCCACCAGGGAGACCACGCCCACCAGAGAGACCACGCCCACCAGGGAGAGCGCGCCTGCTGGAGAATGTGAGTACTGCAGTCTTCACCAGGACACACAAAGGGTGCAAAACCATTTAGCACACGCAAAACCAATAACATGACCAATGATTATTGCAAAACAAATTCTAGGGCTGTAATCAACCAAAGAAAATCTAGGTCGACTAAAATCCTAAAATTTCGACCAAGAATCGAGCAATCGAGGGAGGGGGGGGGCGTCGCTGCTGCCTCCGCCAGCGGGTGCTCTAGGGCTTAAGAGGTAGAATAAGACTAAACTGAAACAGGCACCACACTCTGAAAACTAACTGAAACTAAACTGAATTGAAAATTTCCTTTTATTTCATTTTAATAAAACGAAATCAAACGAAAAAGTAATAAAAAAACAAAACCATAATAGCTAATACCCATAACACACAAATACCCATACCACACACACACACACACACACAACTAGACTTCATTACACACACAACTGCTTTCTTAACCTGCTCTAGTGATTTTTAACAGCATTTGCAAACCGAAAAAAAATGTGTAGATAAACTAAGCATTATCAGTCACTTCTTTAATTTAGTCTCGTCGTATCACCGTCTCCTCCGCCGCCAATACAGTTTGCAGCCGCACTTGTCGTCTACTCTCGGGTTATTTCAGTCTCTTTAACACTGTCCTCGTTCAGATAACAGTAATTTTCCCTCTTGTCCAAGCCGGGCGGCACGTGAGTTTGGCCGGGCGGAGATAATGGTAGGGGAAACACTGCTCTGTCTTGACAAAGTGCCGCCACACTGAAGACGACTTTTTTTTTTTGACATTTTTGCTGACTGTCAAACAAATGAAATAGCCTGCGTAAAACTTCAAAGTAAAGTCGAGGCTCAATTAGCCGCCGGTCTCTTAAAGTGGTCGGTGAGGCTCCGCATTTAGCAATAAACCCTGGTCTGTATTAGACGCGGGGTGCAGAAGGTGGCGGTAATGCACCACCGTCTGTTCGCAACCGCCAAAAAAGCTGATAAGTTCATTTCAGTCATTTATGCAAATAGGGTTATGAAATTAAATTAACACAGTGATTATCAGACCAATCAGAATTTTGGTCGAGCCAGAACGCATCGACCAATTAGTCGACCAATCGACCGGGAGATTACAGCCCTAACAAATTCCATGACCAATCATTGAGTATTTTGATTTTGAGTATTGTGTTGAGTACTAATGCTGTGTTGATGCACCCCCAGGCCCGGAGGCCCCTGCAGGACTGCCCCCAGGTCACCCACTGCCCCCCGTAGGGCAGGCCTCAGCCTCTAAGTGCCCCTTCCTGGCAGCGGAGATGGGGATGGGCGCAGGGAGCGCTGTGGTGCGGCAGGCCAGTCTGGAGCTGCAGGAAGATGTACAGGAAATGCAGGCTGTGCGCAGAGGTAAGCCCCGCCCCCTGCCAGCCCTGGGGATGCTGATGTCACAGCTGACACCTCCCTGGGATGATGATGTCACAGGGCTGTATTGTGTCCCCAGAGCTGATGCCGTCCCCAGTGAACCCCACGGTGAAGAATGAGGCGGAACTTCTGCAGGACCTGCTCAAACAGCGCCCCCCACGGGTGTCCCACCTGCTGCAGGACAATATGCCCAAAAGTGAGAACACTACACCTGTACACGTGTACCCCCAAAACACCTGCACCAGCACACCTGTACCCCCAAACACCTGCACCAGCACACCTGTACCCCCAAACACCTGTAGCAAGCACACCTGTACCCCCAAACACCCTCTGGTTGGCTGTGGGACTGTGAGGTATTTTGTCTTCCTCTCCAGCGGTGTCCAGCTTCCATTATGATAAATTCTTTGAGAAGAAGATTGAGGCGAAACGGAGCGATCACACGTACCGCGTCTTTAAAACAGTCAACCGCCGAGCCACATCCTTCCCTATGGCTGATAGCTACACAGAGTCCCTGTCCTCCAGAAGGGACGTGTCTGTGTGGTGCAGCAATGACTACCTGGGCATGAGCCGCCACCCACGCGTCATACGCGCTGTCATGTGAGTGTGTGTGTGTGTGTGTGTGAGAGAGTGTGAGAGTGTGAGAAGGATTAGTGTGTGTGGGTGTCTGAGTAGGATTAGTGTGTGAGAGTGTGTGTGATTAGGATTAGTGTGTGAGAGTGAGTGTGTGTATGTCCGTTTGTCCAGCTGCAGGGGCTGACGGGGACACCCTATCTCTGTCTCTCTCAGGGACACCCTACGGGAGCACGGTTCAGGGGCTGGAGGGACCCGTAACATTTCAGGGACGAGTAAATTCCACGTGGATCTGGAGCGGGAGCTGGCTGACCTGCATGGCAAAGACGCTGCCCTGCTCTTCACTTCCTGCTTTGTCGCCAATGACTCCACCCTCTTCACACTGGCCAAGATGCTGCCAGGTAATGCCACAGCTGTTTGTCTGTCTGTCTGTGAGTGTGTGTGTGTGTGTGTTGTGTGCGCGCCTGTGAGTGTGTATGTGCATGAGTACACACATGCGTTTGTGTATGTCTGTCTGTGCGGCGTGCGTGCTCACGCTCTCTTGCCGTGTGCCAGGATGTGAGATCTACTCGGACGCCGGTAACCACGCCTCCATGATCCAGGGCATCAGGAACAGCGGAGCGCCAAAATTCATCTTCCGCCACAACGATGCAGCACACTTACGCCACCTGCTGGAGCGCGCTGACCCTGCCACGCCCAAGATCGTCGCCTTCGAGACCGTGCACTCCATGGACGGTACAGGGGTGGCAGGGGTGGGGGGGGTGAGGCTCTATGGAGGGGGTGGGGCTCTGGGGCAGGCCTCACTCTCACACTCACTCTCACACTCACACTCTCTCACTCTCACTCTCACACTCTCTCACTCTCACACACTCTCACTCTCACACTCACATTCACTCTCTCTCACACTCACTCTCACACTCACACTCACTCACTCTCACACTCACACTCACTCTCACTCTCACTCTCATTCTTTCAATTTCAAATCAATTCAACTTGCTTTATTGGCATGACATATCTTTCATACATGTTGCCAAAGCACACAAAGCAGAAAACAATGGTAATAATAGTGATAATCATGAACCATAATAAAAAAATAGTAATAATAATTAAAAAAACAAAACAATTATGGATTATTATTACTATATGTACAAACAAATTATTATTATTAAAAAGATAAAATTTAAATAATTATTTCAGCAATTTAACAGGTCACTGCTGTCTCTCCGGCTGTGGCTCTCTCTCTCTCTCTCTCTCTCTCAGGCGCGGTGTGTCCATTGGAGGAGATGTGTGATGTAGCCCATGAGTTTGGCGCTATCACGTTTGTGGATGAGGTACATGCCGTTGGGCTGTACGGGGCGAGGGGTGGGGGGATTGGTGACCGGGACGGCGTCATGCACAAGATGGACATCATCTCCGGGACTCTAGGTAAGGCCAGGGTGCACCAACCCCCTAGTGACCGTGAGGAGATCCCCTAGTGACCGTGAGGAGATCCCCTAGTGACCATGAGGAGATCCCCTAGTGACCGTGAGGAGATCCCCTAGTGACCGCGAGGAGATCCCCTAGTGACCGCGAGGAGATCCCCTAGTGACCGCGAGGAGATCCCCTAGTGACCGCGAGGAGATCCCCTAGTGACCGTGAGGAGATCCCCTAGTGACGGCGAGGAAATCCCCTAGTGACCGTGAGGAGATCCCCTAGTGACCGTGAGGAGATCCCCTAGTGACCGTGAGGAAATCCCCTAGTGACCGTGAGGAAATCCCCTAGTGACCGCGAGGAGATCCCCTAGTGACCGTGAGGAAATTTGACTTGTAACTCAAAGGTTGCGAGTTCAATACCCAGGTGGGGCACTGCTGTTCAGTACATGTCCATAGGGGTGTACGATAGTATAGTATAGTACATGTCCATAGGGGTGTACGATAGTATAGTATAGTACATGTCCATAGGGGTGTATGATAGTATAGTATAGTACATGTCCATAGGGGTGTACGATAGTATAGTATAGTACATGTCCATAGGGGTGTACGATAGTATAGTATAGTACATGTCCATAGGGGTGTACGATAGTATAGTATAGTACATGTCCGTAGGGGTGTACGATAGTATAGTATAGTACATGTCCATAGGGGTGTACGATAGTATAGTATAGTACATGTCCGTAGGGGTGTACGATAGTATAGTATAGTACATGTCCATAGGGGTGTACGATAGTATAGTATAGTACATGTCCATAGGGGTGTACGATAGTATAGTATAGTACATGTCCATAGGGGTGTATGATAGTATAGTATAGTACATGTCCGTAGGGGTGTACGATAGTATAGTATAGTACATGTCCGTAGGGGTGTACGATAGTATAGTATAGTACATGTCCGTAGGGGTGTACGATAGTATAGTATAGTACATGTCCGTAGGGGTGTACGATAGTATAGTATAGTACATGTCCGTAGGGGTGTACGATAGTATAGTATAGTACATGTCCGTAGGGGTGTACGATAGTATAGTATAGTACATGTCCATAGGGGTGTACGATAGTATAGTATAGTACATGTCCGTAGGGGTGTACGATAGTATAGTATAGTACATGTCCATAGGGGTGTACGATAGTATAGTATAGTACATGTCCGTAGGGGTGTACGATAGTATAGTATAGTACATGTCCATAGGGGTGTATGATAGTATAGTATAGTACATGTCCGTAGGGGTGTACGATAGTATAGTATAGTACATGTCCATAGGGGTGTACGATAGTATAGTATAGTACATGTCCGTAGGGGTGTACGATAGTATAGTATAGTACATGTCCGTAGGGGTGTACGATAGTATAGTATAGTACATGTCCGTAGGGGTGTACGATAGTATAGTATAGTACATGTCCGTAGGGGTGTACGATAGTATAGTATAGTACATGTCCATAGGGGTGTACGATAGTATAGTATAGTACATGTCCATAGGGGTGTACGATAGTATAGTACATGTCCATAGGGGTGTACGATAGTATAGTATAGTACATGTCCATAGGGGTGTACGATAGTATAGTATAGTACATGTCCATAGGGGTGTATGATAGTATAGTATAGTACATGTCCATAGGGGTGTACGATAGTATAGTATAGTACATGTCCGTAGGGGTGTACGATAGTATAGTATAGTACATGTCCGTAGGGGTGTACGATAGTATAGTATAGTACATGTCCGTAGGGGTGTACGATAGTATAGTATAGTACATGTCCATAGGGGTGTACGATAGTATAGTATAGTACATGTCCATAGGGGTGTATGATAGTATAGTATAGTACATGTCCGTAGGGGTGTACGATAGTATAGTATAGTACATGTCCATAGGGGTGTACGATAGTATAGTATAGTACATGTCCATAGGGGTGTACGATAGTATAGTATAGTACATGTCCGTAGGGGTGTACGATAGTATAGTATAGTACATGTCCGTAGGGGTGTACGATAGTATAGTATAGTACATGTCCGTAGGGGTGTACGATAGTATAGTATAGTACATGTCCATAGGGGTGTATGATAGTATAGTATAGTACATGTCCGTAGGGGTGTACGATAGTATAGTATAGTACATGTCCGTAGGGGTGTACGATAGTATAGTATAGTACATGTCCGTAGGGGTGTACGATAGTATAGTATAGTACATGTCCATAGGGGTGTACGATAGTATAGTATAGTACATGTCCATAGGGGTGTACGATAGTATAGTATAGTACATGTCCGTAGGGGTGTACGATAGTATAGTATAGTACATGTCCATAGGGGTGTACGATAGTATAGTATAGTACATGTCCGTAGGGGTGTACGATAGTATAGTATAGTACATGTCCATAGGGGTGTATGATAGTATAGTATAGTACATGTCCGTAGGGGTGTACGATAGTATAGTATAGTACATGTCCATAGGGGTGTATGATAGTATAGTATAGTACATGTCCATAGGGGTGTACGATAGTATAGTATAGTACATGTCCGTAGGGGTGTACGATAGTATAGTATAGTACATGTCCGTAGGGGTGTACGATAGTATAGTATAGTACATGTCCATAGGGGTGTACGATAGTATAGTATAGTACATGTCCGTAGGGGTGTACGATAGTATAGTATAGTACATGTCCATAGGGGTGTACGATAGTATAGTATAGTACATGTCCATAGGGGTGTACGATAGTATAGTACATGTCCATAGGGGTGTACGATAGTATAGTATAGTACATGTCCATAGGGGTGTACGATAGTATAGTATAGTACATGTCCATAGGGGTGTACGATAGTATAGTATAGTACATGTCCATAGGGGTGTACGATAGTATAGTATAGTACATGTCCGTAGGGGTGTACGATAGTATAGTATAGTACATGTCCGTAGGGGTGTACGATAGTATAGTATAGTACATGTCCGTAGGGGTGTACGATAGTATAGTATAGTACATGTCCGTAGGGGTGTACGATAGTATAGTATAGTACATGTCCGTAGGGGTGTACGATAGTATAGTATAGTACATGTCCGTAGGGGTGTACGATAGTATAGTATAGTACATGTCCGTAGGGGTGTACGATAGTATAGTATAGTACATGTCCGTAGGGGTGTACGATAGTATAGTATAGTACATGTCCGTAGGGGTGTACGATAGTATAGTATAGTACATGTCCGTAGGGGTGTACGATAGTATAGTATAGTACATGTCCGTAGGGGTGTACGATAGTATAGTATAGTACATGTCCGTAGGGGTGTACGATAGTATAGTATAGTACATGTCCGTAGGGGTGTACGATAGTATAGTATAGTACATGTCCGTAGGGGTGTACGATAGTATAGTATAGTACATGTCCATAGGGGTGTACGATAGTATAGTATAGTACATGTCCGTAGGGGTGTACGATAGTATAGTATACCCCCCAGGTGTTTAAATGGATTGCGTTTAAAAATAAATAATAATAAATTAAATAAGTCAATAAAATGGTTAAACTGTCTGCTAAAATCCTGAAATTTTATTTAAAGTGTAAGCACCAGATAATTTAAAATGCTGGAAATTCAAAAAATGTGAAAGAAAAATGACTATTCCATAATCATAAAGTATACGAATGTTATATAAATGTTGGATATCGATGTTTAAGAAGTGTTTCCAGTACTGCTTTCGCCCCGCTTCCAACATTTTTCGTATTTCATAAAAGAACGTTTTTTGTCAAAATGCTGACGTCATACATTCAGAGAGCAATGGAAAGGAGTTTAGCCTACGTGGTTAGACTAGCAGCCATACCACTATGCAATCTGCCCCTGCTGAATGGCTGAAGCTAAGCAGGTTGTGGGCTTGGTTAGTACTTGGATGGAAGACCTCTGGGGAAAACTAAGTTGCTGCTGGAAGTGGTGTTGGTGGGCCAGTAGGGGGCAGTCTTCCCTCTGGTCAAATAAACCCCAATGCCCCAGTGCAGTGATGGGGACACTGTGCTGTAGGAGATGCCGTCTTTCGGATGAGACGTTAAACCAAGGTCCTGACTCACTGTGGTCATTAAAGATCCCATGACACTTATCGTAAAGAGTAGGGGTTTCCCCGGTGTCCTGGCTAAACTCCCAACCCAGGCTCATTCAATCTGCCATCTAATCATCCCCCAGTTTAATTGGCAAAAAAAATGTATTCTCTCCCTCTCCACCTCAGCTGATGTGTGGTGAGCATACTGGCGCAAAATGGCTGCCGTTGCATCACCCAGGTGGGTGCTACACATTGGTGGTGGTAGAGGCGAGTTTCCCCCTCATCATTGTAAAGCACTTTGAGTATCTAGAAAGGCGCTATTTAAATGCCATGCATTATTATTATTATTATTATTATTATTATTATTATTACAAACAATAGAAGTTGTAAAATAGCACCCCCAAAAAAGGATGCTAAATAGCGGCTCATTAAATCAATTTTTCCAAAAAAAAAGCCTGATGAAGGCATAATATAGGCCGAAAATAGGCTGAAATAGGTTGGTGACTTTACAATAAAAACTTTGCCTGGATGAACCAGCAAATCGGGCGCATAGACGCAGTACAACGAGACCAGGTCAGAATCTTCACGGTGTAATATGCTAATTGTCTTTCTCGCTCATAGTCCTCCAGCTTTCTGATCGTTCCCTCGGCTCCTTGAAATCCACTCAAAGTCGGGAGACTGCATGCTATTCAAGTGACAAAAAAGTTTTGGTTTCCTTAACGTTCCTTAACGTTAATTGTCAATTAATTGAACTAACGTTAGCTAACGTTAGTTAAGCTAGTAGCTAGCTTAACTTACTGCATTAACTTAATGTTAGCTTGCTAATGTTATGCATCTCAGTCTTAGTTAGCTAGTTAGCTTACATTGTCTCAGTCTTACTTAGCTAGTTAGCTTACATTGTCTCAGTCTTAGTTAGCTAGTTAGCTTACATTGTCTCAGTCTTACTTAGCTAGTTAGCTTACATTGTCTCAGTCTTAGTTAGCTAGTTAGCTTACATTGTCTCAGTCTTACTTAGCTAGTTAGCTAACTTTGTCTCTAGGCTATGTAACATGTTTGGGCCACCAGGTGGCCAGTGGGGGAATAAATCTTTAGTGTCCCTACCAATGCACAGAGACAGTTTTCTACTTTTCTCACAGAAATAGCAAACACAATTAGCTAACGTTAGGCTGACGTTATAAGGTCCAGTCTGATCTTCCAACGCGATTCAATTGTCCATTGTTGGAGGATTTTCTGCGTCCTGGCGTGGTGCGGCATCAGGTTCAAAGCGAAACGGCTCAATAAACACATCTTTGCCCGTTTGTCCCTGCTCAAAATACTCAAATTCCTCTTCCTCCTCAGAACTGTCGGATTTGTCAGTGTCTGCCATTGTTGTGGTTTACCATTAGGCGCTAACCAGCTCGCCCCCCAGTTAGACACCCAGTCCGAGCCAAGCTCTGCATAAGTGCATACCGGGACACCTCTACCACTGATATACATTCAATTTTACATATAAAAGTAGAAAGGGTTCCAGGGCATTGCAAATATAGCAAATTTAAAATGATAGACATTTACCATTTACATTTACAGACCAATATTATACACAGTACTGTATGTACAGTGGGGAAATATTTACACTTCCTCCACGTATGACGTCATACATTTATACACTCTCTGAGGAATGAGAGTGTAATGCAGGTTTCTTTTTCTTTTTTTCTTCAGATTTTTCCCCATTTTTTCCCAATTTAGTAGCCAATTGAACCCCTATTCTAATTCAATTCCCCCCGTAGCAACCGCTAGAGAATCACCGCTGCACAACCCTGTCAGCCGGCAATAGCACGGAGATCGACTCCTCCAAGGTTCCTGACCGTAGTTCCAACTCGCCCAGGGCCGTTCTATGCGCAGCGATTCTCTCCGAGCCCCTCCCCCCACCCGGAAGCAGCCGCCAATTGCTGCTTCCACGGGGCGCCGGCCATGCTCGGATCTGGCAGGACCGGGGCACGAACCCCGATCCTCGGAGTACAATCGCACCGACTGAAAGTCGGCACTTTTACTGCTGTACTACCGCGACGGCGTAATGCAGGTCTCTCACGGTTTGTGCGCAGGGAAGGCGTTTGGCTGTGTTGGCGGTTATATCGCCAGTACGAGCACGCTGGTGGACGCGGTACGGTCGTACGCCGCGGGGTTTATCTTCACCACGTCCCTGCCGCCCATGCTGCTAGCGGGAGCGCGGCAGTCTGTCCGGATCCTGAAGAGTGAAGAGGGCAAAGCGCTGCGGCGTAAACACCAGCGTAACGTTCGTCTGCTGCGTCACATGCTGATGGACTCCGCCCTGCCGGTGGTGCACTGCCCGAGTCACATCATCCCCATCAGGGTGAGTCTATACCCCCAACACCTTATACGTACCCCTATACCTGCCCGAGTCACATCATCCCCATCAGGGTGAGTCTATACCCCCAACACCTTATACGTACCCCTATACCTGCCCGAGTCACATCATCCCCATCAGGGTGAGTCTATACCCCCAACACCTTATACGTACACCTATACCTGCCCGAGTCACATCATCCCCGTCAGGGTGAGTCTATACCCCCAACACCTTATACGTACCCCTATACCTGCCCGAGTCACATCATCCCCGTCAGGGTGAGTCTATACCCCCAACACCTTATACGTACCCCTATACCTGCCCGAGTCACATCATCCCCGTCAGGGTGAGTCTATACCCCCAACACCTTATACGTACCCCTATACCTGCCCGAGTCACATCATCCCCGTCAGGGTGAGACCTATACCCCCAACACCTTATACGTACCCCTATACCTGCCCGAGTCACATCATCCCCGTCAGGGTGAGACCTATACCCCCAACACCTTATACGTACCCCTATACCTGCCCGAGTCACATCATCCCCCTCAGGGTGAGACCTATACCCCCAACACCTTATACGTACCCCTATACCTGCCCGAGTCACATCATCCCCCTCAGGGTGAGACCTATACCCCCAACACCTTATACGTACCCCTATACCTGCCCGAGTCACATCATCCCCCTCAGGGTGAGACCTATACCCCCAACACCTTATACGTACCCCTATACCTGCCCGAGTCACATCATCCCCGTCAGGGTGAGTCTATACCCCCAACACCTTATACGTACCCCTATACCTGCCCGAGTCACACCATCCCCCTCAGGGTGAGACCTATATCCCCAACACCTTATACGTACCCCTATACCTGCCCGAGTCACATCATCCCCCTCAGGGTGAGACCTATACCCCCAACACCTTATACGTACCCCTATACCTGCCCGAGTCACATCATCCCCGTCAGGGTGAGTCTATACCCCGAACACCTTATACGTACCCCTATACCTGCCCGAGTCACATCATCCCCATCAGGGTGAGACCTATACCCCCAACACCTTATACGTACCCCTATACCTGCCCGAGTCACATCATCCCCATCAGGGTGAGTCTATACCCCCAACACCTTATACGTACCCCTATACCTGCCCGAGTCACATCATCCCCGTCAGGGTGAGACCTATACCCCAAACACCTTATACGTACCCCTATACCTGCCCGAGTCACATCATCCCCGTCAGGGTGAGACCTATACCCCCAACACCTTATACGTACCCCTATACCTGCCCAAGTCACATCATCCCCGTCAGGGTGAGACCTATACCCCCAACACCTCATACGTACCCCTAGACCTGCCCGAGTCACATCATCCCCGTCAGGGTGAGAACTATACCCCCAACACCTTATACGTACCCCTATACCTGCCCGAGTCACACCATCCCCCTCAGGGTGAGACCTATATCCCCAACACCTTATACGTACCCCTATACCTGCCCGAGTCACATCATCCCCCTCAGGGTGAGACCTATACCCCCAACACCTTATACGTACCCCTATACCTGCCCGAGTCACATCATCCCCGTCAGGGTGAGTCTATACCCCCAACACCTTATACGTACCCCTATACCTGCCCGAGTCACATCATCCCCATCAGGGTGAGACCTATACCCCCAACACCTTATACGTACCCCTATACCTGCCCGAGTCACATAATCCCCCTCAGGGTGAGTCTATACCCCCAACACCTTATACGTACCCCTATACCTGCCCGAGTCACATCATCCCCCTCAGGGTGAGACCTATACCCCCAACACCTTATACGTACCCCTATACCTGCCCGAGTCACATCATCCCCCTCAGGGTGAGACCTATACCCCCAACACCTTATACGTAACCCTATACCTGCCCGAGTCACATCATCCCCCTCAGGGTGAGACCTATACCCCCAACACCTTATACGTACCCCTATACCTGCCCGAGTCACATCATCCCCCTCAGGGTGAGACCTATACCTCCAACACCTTATACGTAACCCTATACCTGCCCGAGTCACATCATCCCCCTCAGGGTGAGACCTATACCCCCAACACCTTATACGTACAGGTACAGTAGGGGTGTAATAGTGGTACAGTAGGGGTGTAGTAATGGTATATTAGTAGTATATAATTGGTGTAATAGTGGTACAGTAGGGGTGTAGTAATGGTATATTAGTCGTATATAATTGGTGTAATAGTGGTACAGTAGGGGTGTAGTCATGGTATATTAGTAGTATATAATTGGTGTAATAGTGGTACAGTAGGGGTGTAGTAATGGTATATTAGTAGTATATAATTGGTGTAATAGTGGTACAGTAGGGGTGTAGTAATGGTATATTAGTAGTATATAATTGGTGTAATAGTGGTACAGTAGGGGTGTAGTAATGGTATATTAGTAGTATATAATTGGTGTAATAGTGGTACAGTAGGGGTGTAATAGTGGTACAGTAGGGGTGTAGTAATGGTATATTAGTAGTATATAATTGGTGTAATAGTGGTACAGTAGGGGTGTAGTAATGGTATATTAGTGGTATATAATTGGTGTAATAGTGGTACAGTAGGGGTGTAGTAGCTGTAAGACATGTTGTTCTCTGGAGCGCAGGTTTCCGATGCAGAAAAGAACACTGAGATATGTGACATCATGATGAGTCACAGCGTCTACGTTCAGGCCATCAACTACCCAACTGTGGCCCGCGGAGAGGAACTTCTGCGCATCGCGCCCACGCCTCACCATACACCCCAGATGATGACCTACTTCGTGGGTATGTAGGAGAGATGATTAAAAATGCACTACTGCTATAGCGCCCCCTGCAGGCAAGGTCTGAGCAGTGCGGTGTGTTTTTCCCCACAGAGAAGCTGGTGAGCACCTGGAAGCAGGTGGGTTTGGAGCTGAAGCCTCACTCTGCCAGGGAGTGCAGCTTCTGCCACCACCCCCTGCACTTTGAGCTGATGAATGAGAGAGAGAAGGCCTTCTTCAGCAACATGAGCCCCCCGCCAATCACAGCCAGCGCCTGAGCTAGGCTCCGCCTCCAATCACTGCCAGCGTCTGAGCCCCCGCCAATCACCACCAGCACCTGAGCCCCAGCCAATCACCGCCAGCGCCTGAGCTAGGCTCCGCCTCCAATCACCGCCAGCGCCTGAGCCCCCTCCAATCACCCCCAGCGCCTGAGCTAGACTTCGCCTTCCCTTTCCTCCAGCGCCTGAGCTGGGCTCCTCTCTCCTCCAGCGCCTGAGCTGGGCTCCTCTCTCCTCCAGCGCCTGAGCTGGGCTCCTCTCTCCTCCAGCGCCTGAGCTGGGCTCCTCTCTCCTTCAGCGCCTGAGCTGGGCTCCTCTCTCCTCCAGCGCCTGAGCTGGGCTCCTCTCTCCTTCAGCGCCTGAGCTGGGCTCCTCTCTCCTCCAGCGCCTGAGCTGGGCTCCCCTCTCCTCCAGCGCCTGACCTAGGCTCCGCCTCTCCACCAGCGCCTGACCTAGGCTCCTCTCTCCTCCAGCGCCTGACCTAGGCTCCTCTCTCCTCCAGCGCCTGAGCTGGGCTCCTCTCTCCTCCAGCGCCTGACCTAGGCTCCTCTCTCCTCCAGCGCCTGACCTAGGCTCCGCCTCTCCTCCAGCGCCTGACCTAGGCTCCGCCTCTCCTCTCTTCCGAGGCACATATCATCTTTTCTTTCATTCACTGTTTTAATTAATGATGTAATTTATTGAGATGATTAATTCCATGTTCCATATTGTCTGGTAAATAAAAGTGTGAAACATTGCCTATGTGTGATTCATAAAGCACATCATGACTGCTATGAAGTCAATTTTTTTAAATTCAGTAATGCAATAATTAAAAACACAAAGATGGACATAATCAATGTTAGTGGAATTTAAGGGTTTTCTGTCAAACAACAAATCAGATCTCTGAGGAAAGGGAGCTTAGCAGGGACTAAGTTTAGTCAACAGCATAACAACAGTTCAAATAAAAATGTAAGTTCCTGAACTGTTAAACTGGCCATATTTCATTTTAATTAAAATGCAAAAGCCCACTTTGCATTTTCATTTGCAAGTTAATGTTGCACTTTATCTGAAATTTTAAAAATGAATGCAGACCATTTCACATTTAATTTTTCTCGCTCTCTAGGATGCGACCCTGTCGTAATTTAAATGGGGGAAAAACACACAAAAACAAAAACACATTTGAAATAAGTTTATTATAATCACATGATCCATGACAGAAAGGAAATGATAATTTTCCATTTAACATTTCTATGTCATGTTTTTTGGCACAAGGGTGATCTAAATCAAATCCAATGGCTTCCGTTTAAATGATAATTTTTTCTTGGTCACGCAAAAGCCCTGCCAAAATTCTAATGCAAAATGCAATTCCTCCTTTGCATTAATTAAAAATTTGACTAGTAGCTATGCTTCCATAGAACTCAAGCCATAACTTCAAAACAAATGATCTATCGAGGTGTGAAATTGCACTTCAGTATTTTAGTTAGTTATTGTACCTGCTGTAATGTATTTTTGTATTATATGTTTTATATGTATTATATTATTGTATGTTTAGTGTTAATACTGTTGAACACAGATGGAGGGACGTAATGTCTGCTGGTTTTTGGTGTGTTTCTGCACCAGTGATTCGTTGAAATTGTTGATTGGCTAAGGAATCCTCACACGGTGATTGGTTAAGGAATCCACACATACGTATCGTTGTTGATTGGCTAAGTAATCCACACACATTGAGTTGTTGATTGGCTAAGGAATCCAAGGCTTTAATTGGCTGCTGAGTGAAAGGAAACCGCACAGTATGAAGCTGCTGTATGGCAGAAAAAATGGCACAAACATTCAGGAAAAAATCGAGGTCACCTACATTTGAGATAAAATGACAGTAAAGGGAAAGTTCTGCACACGCGCACGCACGCACGCACACACACACACATACAGGCATGGAGCAGTAAGGGGACTAGCATTCACCAATCAGGGTCCACTTTGCTCATGCACAAAGTCCAGTTTCAGCTCCCAAACACAGGTCACTACAGGCCAGATTAGCTTCCAACTGAACCAGTATGAGCCCCATGTTCCAAAGGGTCAAATATTTTCTTGCAACATTCACGTAATTGACAAAAATGCATCCATGCCATTAGCCGTCTCATTAGATTGCATATTGATCACAGATTGTTAGGATAACGTGCATAATGGGACTCTGAACATTACTCTAGCACTTTGAGTTTGAAAGGATACAATGACAATGAGATTGAAGTGCAGACTGCCAGCTTTAATTTGAGGGTATTTTCATCCATATTAGACACACTGTTTAGAAATTATAGAACCTTTCGTACATAGCGCGCCCCCCCCCCCCCCCCCCCCCATTTTGAAATGATCAAAAATGAAAGCAATAATTGCTCCTTTATTTTTAAGGGGTAATTTGATCAAGAGATTTATGGTGTAGTCCCGTCAATATTAATATAAACAAATAAAATCCAGTAACTGGCCTCCAGCTTGAGCTTGAGAAGTTGTGTATATAAACAGCAGTGGCGTAACGTTGGCTGTAAAATAGGCCTTCGGTAACCTTACCTTTATACGGATATTACTCTCAACCTGTTTCTACTTATAGTTCTTAATTATCAATCAAGCAATTCAATAACTGAATAACAAACATCAATGAATATATCAAGTTTTTCTGTGCTAGTATTTTTCTTTGCGTCATAAAATGGGTAGCACTTAAATATATGTAGCGACGGCCTGCGCGTTGGAAAAAGTGGGGATTACTTGTTTCCGTTTATTTAGATTCAGTAGCCTAACAATCAATCCATTCATTCTCTGAATAATCAAGACCAATTTGTAGCCTATAATGATTTAGAAATGATAACGACAAAGTCGTTTTACTTTGTCGATTGTTTAACAAGGATCAGGCAATAATCTGAATGCGTTAAAGAATGTAATTCATTTTAAGACGACACTAAAATTAGTCAAAGCGATTTAAACATTAGAAAACATAAATTTAAAGAGGACAGCCTCTTAAGTGTCTCGAATCGTTGAGAGCAGCGCATAATACAGGCTAGAAATACTCATTTACGAAAATCTACGTTGAACATTTAAACATGGAGCATTTAAAAGTCAGAATCTGCATGATAACACAACATCATAAATGTCGATATACAAAAATGCAACACAAGTTTATGTTGCACAGAACAATAATGCTATCTCAAAATAACTTGGTAGCCTAATAATTTACTTCTTGTTCTTGGTTATTGAGTGAATCAATTATTTGATTGACAATCAGGAAAAGTAAACGGAAACAGATTGAGAGTGATCATCCGTTAAAGGTAAGTTTACAGAAGGCCTAGTTCTACTCCCACGGTACGCCACTGATAAACAGAGCTTCTGTCTTATACAGTATCATACCGGTAAAATATGTTGCAGCCAATCACACTACAGTATCATACCGGTAAAATATGCTGCAGCCAATCACACTACAGTATCATACAGGTAAAATATGCTGCAGCCAATCACACTACAGTATCATACCGGTAAAATATGCTTGCAGCCAATCACACTACAGTATCATACCGGTAAAATATGCTGCAGCCAATCACACTACAGTATCATACAGGTAAAATATGCTGCAGCCAATCACACTACAGTATCATACCGGTAAAATATGCTGCAGCCAATCACACTACAGTATCATACCGGTAAAATATGCTGCAGCCAATCACACTACAGTATCATACAGGTAAAATATGTTGCAGCCAATCACACTACAGTATCATACAGGTAAAATATGCTGCAGCCAATCACACTACAGTATCATACAGGTAAAATATGCTGCAGCCAATCACACTACAGTATCATACCGGTAAAATATGCTTGCAGCCAATCACACTACAGTATCATACCGGTAAAATATGCTGCAGCCAATCACACTACAGTATCATACAGGTAAAATATGCTGCCGCCAATCACACTACAGTATCATACCGGTAAATTATGCTGCAGCCAATCACACTACTGTATCATACCAGTAGAATATGCTGCAGCCAATCACACTACAGTATCAAACTGGTAGGATATGCTGCAGCCAATCACATAGAGACATAACCTATACAACAGAGGTGTGGGTAGAAAAATATGAAAAAATAAAATGTTAAACTTTTTAGTATGTAAAAAATGTTTTTAATAGATGGAGATGGAGAATTCCATAATCTAGGTGTGTAGAAACAAAAGGAAGCTTCCCCACTTCTTTTGTGTTGTACTTTGGGAACAAGAAGAAACCCAGCACCTGCAGATCTGAGAGATGTTGGGGCTGATAACTAGAAGGTCAGTTATGCATTCTGGTGCTAAGCCATTACTGTACGTGCATTAAAAACAAGTAAAATAATCGGAAAATCAATTCTAAAATTCCAGGCAACCAGTGCAATGACTTGAGTACTGGTGTAATGTGAGTGTGTGTGTGTGTGTGTGTGTGTGTGTGTGTGTGTGTGTGTGTGTATGTGTGTGTGGGTGTGCGTGTGCTCTTTTATTGGTTCTGGTTAAAACTCATGCTGCTGCGTTCTGAACAAGTTGCAGCCGATCAATGTTTTTTTGGGAAGACCAGCAAAGGGAACATTACAGTCAAATCTGCTCATAATGAGATATCCTATGCTCACTGCTCATAATGAGATATCCTATGCTCACTGCTCATAATGAGATATCCTATACTCACTGCTCATAATGAGATATCCTATACTCACTGCTCATAATGAGATATCCTATACTCACTGCTCATAATGAGATATCCTATACTCACTGCTCATAATGAGATATCCTATACTCACTGCTCATAATGAGATATCCTATACTCACTGCTCATAATGAGATATCCTATACTCACTGCTCATAATGAGATATCCTATACTCACTGCTCATAATGAGATATCCTATACTCACTGCTCATAATGAGATATCCTATACTCACTGCTCATAATGACAGCAATTAGTCTGCATCTGCATGTGTGATAAATGGCCGTACTTTGGCAAGGTTTCTAAAGCAGCTTTAGTCACATTACATTACATTACATTTATTTAGCAGACGCTTTTATCCAAAGCGACGTACAGTAAGTGCGTACAGAGACATCATCATCATTACAGAACAGACAAGGCAAAGCACATCCTTTGCATAATGTAGCAGCTATCCCTAGCAATGAACGTTGACTGTAGTTCACAGTAAGCTGTGGGCAAATCAGCAACACCACACTTTCATTCCAAATACTATTATAAACTATACTATTATAAACCATTCCAAATACTATTATAAACTATGCTATTATAAACCATTCCAAATACTATTATAAACTATACTATTATAAATCATTCCAAATACCATTATAAACTATGCTATTATAAACCATTCCAAATACTATTATAAACTATAATAAACAGACAGGAAAACACAGGGAACAGGGAACTGATATTCCTAGGTGAGGATATCAGTCAAGGTGGAGTCTGAAGAGGTGTGTCTTCAGGCCTCGACGGAATGCAGGCAGGGTTGGAGTAGAACGTAGGGGAATGGGAAGTTCATTCCACCACTGAGGTGTTAATGTGGAAAAACTCCGCAGTCGGGACAAGCGAGAGCCTTTGACACGGAGGGGGGGAAGTGCCAGTCGCCCTGCTGTAGAAGAGCGAAGTGGTCGAGCAGGAACATAGTTCTGGATTAAGTCCTGCAGGTAGGCGGGGCCTGTCCTATTTGCTGCAGTGTAGGCCAGGGTCAGAACTTTGAACCTGATCCTGGCTGCAACTGGCAGCCAGTGGAGAGACCTCAGCAGGGGGGTTACGTGGGAAAATTTCGGGAGGTTGAACACAAGCCGGGCAGCTGCATTCTGGATGAGTTGAAGAGGCAGAATGGCGCAGGCCGGTAGGCTTGCGAGCAGGGAGTTGCAGTAGTCCAGGCGTGAGGTGACCATGGTCTGGACAAGAAGCTGGGTGGAGTAGGTGGTCAGGTACGGTCGAATCCTCCTGATGTTGTACAGGAGGAACCTGCAGGACCGTGCCGTCGCCCTGATGTGCTCTTTGAGCACATTCATAATTTGCTTTTGTAATCTCTCGACTAGATTACTGTAATGCTTTATTGTCTGGTTGCACTGGCTCAGCCCTGAATCTCCAACTTGTACAGAATGCAGCTGCTAGGGTTCTTACCAGGGTGCGAATTACACTGTGACTTTCAGGGGGGTCTCCTATTTTTCAGCAAAGGCCCACAGACACAGAGATCCACTACATCATACGCATGCGCGTGCTTCAGTGAGATGAAGTCTGACAGTGGATGAATTAAGTCTAAGCACCAGAAACATTCAAACTACATACAGTAGGAGCAGTAGGACACTAATTCACTCATTCAGGAGCCCATGTACACTAATCAATGCAGACCTAGACACAGTAGCAGCAAATAGTGTGCTAAAATTTCAGTCTGGCCAGAAGCTACACAACAGATAAAAAACGGTGCTGCTCACACCAGTGCTGACTGACAAAATGCGCTACAATGTCAACACTGAGCAATATGTCAAAGTAGACGGCGTTCCTCAGATAAATAACCACATTTAGAGTAGTAGACAGTGCTACTCAGGTAAACAACCATAGATGTCACATTACTAAATTACTAGCCTACATAATTGCACAGTAATTCAGTCCTGAGTAAATCAATAAGCTTGTATAAATCACTGTATAATAGGGATGTGCTTACCTTAAGCCAAAATGGACCACAAACACCTTGGCTCAGCTGTCTGGGGTCGCCTCCCCGTCACCCATGCAGTTGACTGACGATGGCCTGCTTTAATCCATGAAGTTACAAAAGGCGTGGGGTCAAATCTGTCCAGAGGCGGGCCATTAATGTCCACGAAGAGTAAAGAAGACAGGCTTTTTGCCCGGAGCCGGTTACGGGACTTGCTGTCCGTGTCATTCACAGCCGAAAACCCCCTTTCGCACTCGGCCGAGGTAGGGAGGTACGTTTGGCAGGCGATTAAGATTTTGGACAGTGTCTTACCCGCCGGTGTATCCTGCAACTTCCAGTCCCTGAATTCCGACACTGCTTCTCTGCTTGGTTCTCCAATAAGTTTAGCCAGGTTGTGCACTTGACTTTCTCCAAACAGGATCAGCTCCTCGCGCTGCTCTGGCCAATAGTGCTTGTCAAGAGGCTTCAGTAGCTGGACCAGCTCGTTGTCAGGCAAGCGCTTGGTAAGGTTGTCTGACACCGCTTGATAAAACTGAAGCCTGTTGATTTTTCCCGTTGTCTCACCAATAAGTTTCACCCCTTTAAACAGTCCTGTTGAGATGCGCTGTTCGGCCTTCGTATATGATTTTCCTCCCCGTGCCTTCATAGCACCAACAATATCTATAGTCTGTTGGATGTGGCGACTACTAGCTACAAGGGATGTGTCCCTTTTCTGCAGTTTCAGTGACAGGCCCTGTAGTTCGCGTAAAATGTCTTTCATGCACGCCAAGTCTAACACAAAAGATGTGTTTGTTAGATACTTATAAAGCCCAAGGTATTTTTTCTTCTCAACATCTGTGCGAGATTGCTCCTCGCTCGCTGTTTTGAAATTGTGTGCCAAAGCTGGGAAATCTTTCCACACAGCTCTTACAGTATTGTAACTGCTAGCGACCCACCTAATAGTAAACACCTGGCCGATTTTTAGTATTTGCATGTTCAGATCGGCCGCCGCTTCCTGCAATAAACGAGCATTCTTGTATGACTGATGATACACAGTGTATAACTTTGATATGAATATTTCAAAGTGACTGCACCCACTAACAGATTTCAGTGAGTCATGTACTGCTAACTCTAACCGGTGAGCTAGGCAGTGGATAGATTGTACTTTAGGGAATTCGCGTTTCAGCCTCGCGATCACTCCGTTTGTCTTTCCCGTCAGAACTGAAGCACCATCAGTTGCAATACTTATGAGATTTCTTCTCAAAAAGTCGTCGTCCAAGCCAGCCTGATGAAAACTCTCAATTAATGACGTGTAAATAGAATCAGCATCCGTGCCCTCGTTAAGTTCAACCAAATCTAAGAAAACATTGTCTACATCACCCCCTCCACTCACATCACATCTCACGTACACTATTAAATACGCACGCCCATGCACGGTGCTCTCGTCAATAGTGACACTAATACGAGAGTCCTGCCCTTTGATGTGTGACACAAATTTCTTTTTCATTTCTGTTGATATGTGCTCTATGATTTCAGCACATGAATGGTCTGAGCGGTGAACAGACCCCATCTTTGTGCCATTCAGTTCTTGGAGTTTAGTCAGGGGAGTCATCTTTTTGAAGGACAATCTTTCCTTTGCGACGGTGTATGCGGTTCTAAACGAGTTAGCGGTTTCATGCAGCAAGGTGGCGTTTAACTCGACAACCTTATTAGGTAGCACTTCCTTTTGTTTCATATTAGCAATTTCGACAGCCCTTTTATGTGCCATACTATCCTTGTGCTTGTAAATTTTCTTTCTCAGTTTTTTTCCGAAGGAGCTACTTACTGTGCCATTACTCCATTCGTCAGACAGGTGCACCCCTGGTACTTTTTCTGTCAGCAACAATGTCTTTGCTTCCTTGCAAGCGCTGCAGCCCAAGTTACCACCCTTGGTGTAAAGCCAGGTGTGCCGGACTTTCCATTCTCCCCACTGCTTGCTGGTCCAAATGTCAGGCAGGTCCGATGTCCTCGGGACTTCATCTCCAACCGCTTGCTGGCTTTTGGGTAAATTCGCAGTGTGCTCTGCGGCACTCTGCTGTTGTGATGCTAGACTCGTGCTAATGTTAGCTGATGGAACGTGGCTAGCAACAGAGCCCGCTGCATTGCTTGCATCCAGTAATTCCAGTTCATTTGTTTTGATTTTCTTTTTAAAACCAAATGTTTCAAGTTTAGGCGTTATTTGTTTTCTCTTTGACATTTTCTTCGTTCAAAACCAGTGAATAGTTAATGAAATAATAAAGTATTTTTCTTTGTGTGACAAGGAAAACGATTTTTACCAGACGAGCGGAAAACGATTTTTACCAGACGAGGAAAAAACATGAACGCGCTTGCTCTGTACACAGCGCCTCCCTAGGGTTGGGTGATAACTACAGTACTCGAGGAAAAAATGGAATAATCCACCATGGGGGTGCTAACATTTGTTAATACACATTTTATATACAATATTCTGCCACAGAACAACATCTGAATATTTAAAATCTAATTTAAACAGATTTTGTTTTGTAAAGACCCCCCCAAGAGTTCCCCTGGTGTATCTCCAGGGGGGCTCTCGTCACATCCGGGGGGGTTTAGCCCCCCCTGACCCCCCCGTAATTCGCACCCTGGTTCTTACTAGAACCAAGAAATGGGAGCATATCTAACCTTCTCTTTTCCTCCCTCACCCTGAGCTGCAGATTACTCTACAGTCCTGCCCCTCTCCCTGAGTCTACAGACTGCTCCAGCCCTGTCCCTCACCCTGAGTCTACAGACTGCTCCAGCCCTGCCCCTCGCCCTGAGTCTACAGACTGCTCCAGCCCTGTCCCTCACCCTGAGTCTACAGACTGCTCCAGCCCTGTCCCTCACCCTGAGTCTACAGACTGCTCCAGCCCTGTCCCTCACCCTGAGTCTACAGACTGCTCCAGCCCTGTCCCTCACCCTGAGTCTGCAGACTGCTCCAGCCCTGTCCCTCACCCTGAGTCTGCAGACTGCTCCAGTCCTGTCCCTCTCCCTGAGTCTACAGACTGCTCCAGCCCTGTCCCTCTCCCTGAGTCTACAGACTGCTCCAGCCCTGTCCCTCACCCTGAGTCTACAGACTGCTCCAGCCCTGTCCCTCTCCCTGAGTCTACAGACTGCTCCAGTCCTGCCCCTCTCCCTGAGTCTACAGACTGCTCCAGTCCTGTCCCTCTCCCTGAGTCTACAGACTGCTCCAGCCCTGTCCCTCTCCCTGAGTCTACAGACTGCTCCAGTCCTGCCCTTCACCCTGAGTCTACAGACTGCTCCAGTCCTGTCCCTCACCCTGAGTCTACAGACTGCTCCAGCCCCTCACCCTGAGTCTACAGACTGCTACAGTCCTGCCCCTCACCCTGAGTCTACAGACTGCTCCAGCCCTGCCCCTCACCCTGAGTCTACAGACTGCTCCAGCCCTGTCCTTCACCCTGAGTCTGCAGACTGCTCCAGTCCTGTCCCTCGCCCTGAGTCTACAGACTCCTCCAATCCTGTCCCTCTCCCTGAGTCTGCAGACTGCTCCAGTCCTGTCCCTCTCACTGAGATTGCAGACTGCTCCAGTCCTGCCCCTCACCCTGAGTCTGCAGACTGCTCCAGCCCCTCACCCTGAGTCTACAGACTGCTCCAGCCCTGTCCCTCACCCTGAGTCTGCAGACTGCTCCAGTCCTGTCCCTCTCACTGAGATTGCAGACTGCTCCAGTCCTGCCCCTCACCCTGAGTCTGCAGACTGCTCCAGCCCCTCACCCTGAGTCTACAGACTGCTCCAGCCCTGTCCCTCACCCTGAGTCTACAGACTGCTCCAGCCCTGTCCCTCTCCCTGAGTTTGCAGACTGCTCCAGTCCTGCCCCTCACCCTGAGTCTGCAGACTTCTCCGGTCCTGCCCCTCACCATGAGTCTGCAGACTGCTCCAGCCCTATTTTCTTCGTCTTTTTTTCATCACTGTTGAGTGGTTTTCTTCCCACCGGGGAGTTTTGACCTAGTTTTGCTGGTTGGGGGTTAAGGCCTGGTTTATTTTTGATCAATTTTCCTTCCATTTCTCTGTGCAGCATCTTTGTGACAGTTCTCTGTAAAAAGTACTATACAAATAAAATTTTATTGAAAAACTGTGGAAATCAATACCGGTACTATGCTTTCTGATGATTCTGCCAAGAGGGAGCATATACTGTATAAAGACAAGAGCAAAGGGCCCAAGACTGAGCCTTGTGGTACTCCACATGTAATGTCTGCTTTCTCTGAGGCATACTCTCCTAAGTCAACAAAATATTGTCTGAAACCATTTTAGTACAAAACCATATTCTGAGTGTCAGTGTTGGTATCTGTGATTCTGTGAGTCAGTGTTGGTGTCTGTGATTCTGTGAGTCATTGTTGGTGTCTGTGATTATGTGAGTCAGTGTTGGTGTCTGTGATTCTGTGAGTCAGTGCTGGTGTCTGTGATTCTGTGAAAGTAAGTGCTCTGAACACTGATTGGATTGCCATTGAATATTGCATGACGTTATGATTAGTCTTTACAAACATCTGATATGTTTTATTGTATTATGTGTTTTATCAGAGACTAAGGGGAAGCCTGCATCTGCAGTCCCACATGTTTAACATTTGGAAAAGGCAAGTCTATATTTGTTCTGCCAGAGCTGCAGGTTAGGTAGGTTAGGCCACTGAAAGTAGGTTAGTTGGGGGAGGGGCTCTTATCTCAGGAAAATCACACAAGCTGATCTTATGAGCATTCCACAATTCAGCCAAGCAGGAAGTTCAGGGGTCAAACACCCAAAGTTCAGGGGTCACTTACCTGGCGTCTCCTCCAGTCCCACAGCCACTGGTCTGGGCCAGGCTGGGCCGTTCCAAACCATGCTGGGCCAGGCTGGGCCGTTCCAAACCATGCTGGGCCATGCCGGGCCGTTCCAAAACGTGCTGAGCCAGAAAAACATACACAATGTTTCTGAGGAACAAACACAATGTTCATTACTAGGGATAGCTGCTACGTTATGGGAAGGATGTGATTTGTCTTATCTGTTCTGTAGTTGCTTCGATGACGTTTCTGTATGCACTTATTTGTACGTCGCTTTGGATAAAAGCGTCTGCTAAATGACTATAATGTAATGTAATGTTCTGAGGAACAAACACAATTCTTCGGGTAAGCAGATAAGCATGTAAGAATGTGATTAGGTGAGCAGGTAATTAGATAAGCAGGTAAGTTCAACTTCCTTCATTTTTTAAGTTGTATGCATAGCTTATGAGGCAAATGACTAAAGCAAAGGGGTGTGGATGATGTGCGTTATAATTATCTGGAATCAGATGTGATATCACTCTGAGATCCTTCCACAAAGCTCTGCGTGGGATTCCAGCCCTAAATCTAAACTGGTTACACGGAACTTTATCGACACTAAAGATAGTCTTACAGCCAGTATGAGGAAAACATTTATTGTTTAAAAACAACAGAACTGATGGCAGGCAATAGAGTAATGACCCCTTCCAGCAAATAGAAAGAACATTAAAACATGTTTACCAAAAATAAATATTACAGAAAAGGCATTCCATTTCATAGACATTTCTGACGATTACAGTGTGATTTCATTTATTTACCCACAAGAGGTATTGTCCATTAAGATTGAAAATGAACTCCAAGAAATAAATTTCTGGTACGTTCAGTGTTTATATTGGAATATGAATTCAGGGATCTCTGGAAACACCCTAAAATTATGTGAAAAAAGATAAAAGCTATTATAGAGCAGTACAGACAGGCTGTTTTGTGCTGGAACTGAGTTCCTGGCCTTTGCTACAGTTGGACAGAGTGCTGAAAAGGATTGACGTGGAATGTGTACTCTTTGACGATGGAAAACATGTTCTAATTTCATTAACTCTGTACAGAGGGCTGTGAGCGGGTTTTGCAGAGACTGAAATCCTATCACATTGATCAGAGTTTAAAGGTGGGACCTTTGTGTCCTTTGTCACAGTGAGAATCTTGTGTAAATAGTGTAAATATTTCACCACAGCAGCACGGAACGCTTTCAAGGTTTTCACTGAAGTGGAAGCTTTACCTGAATGAGCTCTTCTCTAATAAATACTTTTTATTCATAAACAATTATATTACAGGTGTAACATTCATCGACAGGTCTAATATGACAGATGTAATATACGTAAAAAGGAATAATATTACAGGTGTAATAGTTTTCAGACGTGAAGCTATTTTTCTATAGCCATTGCCTGATTTATGAAGGCCAACAACTTTTTATCTCATTTTATTTGTGTGTTCTCTGATCTTCCCCATGTTGATGGATGACTAAGGGGTTTTGGCCTCATATTCATATCCCAGTGAAACATGAAGAATGAGAATGACCACATAATATTTCCTAAAGACTTGGGTGTGCTTAGAAAAAGTAAAATATGAATGGGAATATACTTCAATTATATTTTATAGCAATAATTGTGACATTTCTTTTGGATAAAATATAGAATTTTTAATGAAGAATTTAAAAAAATTATGTTACTTAAATTAAATATTTGTTTTTTTAATATGCATTTAATAGGCATTTTTACTCGGTTTCCAATAATTCTGGTGGGAACTGTATACATGTAGATATGTGTAGATATTTGTAGATATGTGTGGGCCCATTTATTGTTGGTGCCAGTGTAATATAATGGTTATGGAAATGGTTGGGACTAGATTAAGCTGTAAATTATACAGGAATAGTATTGAACCCATGGTTGGGACTAGATTAAGCTGTAAATTACACAGGAATAGTATTGAACCCATGGTTGGGACTAGATTAAGCTGTAAATTACACAGGAATAGTATTGAACCCATGGTTGGGACTAGATTAAGCTGTAAATTACACAGGAATAGTATTGAACCCATGGTTGGGACTAGATTAAGCTGTAAATTACACAGGAATAGTATTGAACCCATGGTTGGCTAAATGGCTGTAAGTCATCAAGGGTCTGCGTTATCAAACAAGCCTCAAACCATCGCTCTGCTGCCAGGTAGATATGGATGGATCACTTTTAGGGTTGTTCCCAGCTCCACTACCAGAGTCCTCGTCCAGCAGTAACGTTAGCGTTAGACCAAAGAAACCCGGGTACCAGTCCCATGTCCTTAATAACAACAACCGGAGCAAGACCTTGGTTGGGCATTTGGTCATTGGAGAGAGTTAAAAGAATCAGTGCTAAGAAGTGATGTGGAGATGGCCACTTTTCTACCGGTAAGCTAACGCATTAGCTAGCAAGCAAACTATCAGGTGATCAGATCGATCATATAATTGTTAAGCTGGAGTTCGGACCTTAATTTATTACAGCATGACCGGAGAGTATTTCTATGGCATTTTGCTTTTCTCTCATCTCACACTGAGACATTAGCTTGCTACCCAGATAGCGGGCTCCTGGTGTAATATACTGTCCGGCTGCTGGCTGTCTGTACATTGGTTTACGAGAGGTCATCTAGCATATATCCCAGTGAATATTTGTGTGTAGGAAAGTCGGATAAACGCCGTCTCGCGTCTAGGTGAAAAACCCGCTACATTTGGTTGAAATGTGAAAGTGTTTTTAACTGGCTACGATGTAGCCAGGCTATATCCGGGTAAAACCTGAGCTAAATTGACATGTTTATTTCAAAACGAGTGAAAACGCCTCTCATTCTGAGATTTCCACCCCTCTAGACGTCTAGATTCCGGGTTTTGCTCACTGGGGTTACATGAATCTTGAAACACCACCACATAGATTAACCTAAATCCATGGAGATAATGCATTGCTACATATTGCTAAATTTGTTTATGAATTAATTACTTGTCCAACCACAAAATATTCGTCACTTGACATGATTGAGCCTGATTCTGTCTCTGACTCCACTCTTCATGCTCAGGTGAAGTAGGCTAACAAGTACACAAAATGCAGATGAGTCAATTGGGTATGTTTACATGCACACTAATACTCAGATCTGAACCCGGTTATGGCAAAACTCTGGTTACTGAAATGGTCATGTAAACACCTTTATCCGATAATGTAAGGTCATAATCCGTGTTTTCGAAACCTGATTTATGCACCTGGTTTTTTGACCAAACTTTCAATTTTTTTTGGTGCATGTAAACACATTTTTCCGGTTTCTTTCGGCTTTTCGAAACCCAATAATCGAAAAATGCACCCTCCCTTCCTCCACTACCACCTCCTCTACTCCGTTCCCCGGAAACAGATCTTTGTGCTTTAATCTGAAGTTGCTGATTACATCTTAATTACGCATTAATGGTTACATATTAATTCTCGACGCAAACCGCAATGTCAGCTACATTGTATACTGTACATTTAAATACTTAGGAGAGGAGTGGTAGTGGGGGAGTGGAGGAAGGGAGGAGAGGAGTGGTAGTGGGGGAGTGGAGGAAGGGAGGAGAGGAGTGGTAGTGGGGGAGTGGAGGAAGGGAGGAGAGGAGTGGTAGTGGGGGAGTGGAGGAAGGGAGGAGAGGAGTGGTAGTGGGGGAGTGGAGGAAGGGAGGATAGGAGTGGTAGTGGGGGAGTGGAGGAAGGGAGGAGAGGAGTGGTAGTGGGGGAGTGGAGGAAGGGAGGTGGGGAGTGGTAGTGGGGGAGTGGAGGAAGGGAGGAGAGGAGTGGTAGTGGGGGAGTGGAGGAAGGGAGGTGGGGAGTGGTAGTGGGGGAGTGGAGGAAGGGAGGAGAGGAGTGGTAGTGGGGGAGTGGAGGAAGGGAGGAGAGGAGTGGTAGTGGGGGAGTGGAGGAAGGGAGGAGAGGAGTGGTAGTGGGGGAGTGGAGGAAGGGAGGTGGGGAGTGGTAGTGGGGGAGTGGAGGAAGGGAGGAGAGGAGTGGTAGTGGGGGAGTGGAGGAAGGGAGGAGAGGAGTGGTAGTGGGGGAGTGGAGGAAGGGAGGAGAGGAGTGGTAGTGGGGGAGTGGAGGAAAGGAGGAGAGGAGTGGTAGTGGGGGAGTGGAGGAAGGGAGGATAGGAGTGGTAGTGGGGGAGTGGAGGAAGGGAGGAGTGGTAGTGGGGGAGTGGAGGAAGGGAGGAGAGGAGAGGTAGTGGGGGAGTGGAGGAAGGGAGGAGAGGAGTGGTAGTGGGGGAGTGGAGGAAGGGAGGATAGGAGTGGTAGTGGGGGAGTGGAGGAAGGGAGGAGAGGAGTGGTAGTGGGGGAGTGGAGGAAGGGAGGAGAGGAGTGGTAGTGGGGGAGTGGAGGAAGGGAGGAGAGGAGTGGTAGTGGGGGAGTGGAGGAAGGGAGGAGAGGAGTGGTAGTGGGGGAGTGGAGGAAGGGAGGAGAGGAGTGGTAGTGGGGGGAGTGGAGGAAAGGAGGAGAGGAGTGGTAGTGGGGGAGTGGAGGAAGGGAGGAGAGGAGTGGTAGTGGGGGAGTGGAGGAAGGGAGGAGAGGAGTGGTAGTGGGGGAGTGGAGGAAGGGAGGAGAGGAGTGGTAGTGGGGGAGTGGAGGAAGGGAGGAGAGGAGTGGTAGTGGGGGAGTGGAGGAAGGGAGGTGGGGAGTGGTAGTCGGGGAGTGGAGGAAGGGAGGTGGGGAGTGGTAGTGGGGGAAGGGAGGAAGGGAGGAGAGGAGTGGTAGTGGGGAAGTGGAGGTGGGGAGGAGAGGAGTGGTAGTGGGGGAGTGGAGGAAGGGAGGAGAGGAGTGGTAGTGGGGGAGTGGAGGAAGGGAGGAGAGGAGTGGTAGTGGGGGAGTGGAGGAAGGGAGGAGAGGTAGTGGGGGAGTGGAGGAAGGGAGGTGGGGAGTGGTAGTCGGGGAGTGGAGGAAGGGAGGTGGGGAGTGGTAGTGGGGGAAGGGAGGAAGGGAGGAGAGGAGTGGTAGTGGGGAAGTGGAGGTGGGGAGGAGAGGAGTGGTAGTGGGGGAGTGGAGGAAGGGAGGAGAGGAGTGGTAGTGGGGGAGTGGAGGAAGGGAGGAGAGGAGTGGTAGTGGGGGAGTGGAGGAAGGGAGGAGAGGAGTGGTAGTGGGGGAGTGGAGGAAGGGAGGTGGGGAGTGGTAGTCGGGGAGTGGAGGAAGGGAGGTGGGGAGTGGTAGTGGGGGAAGGGAGGAAGGGAGGAGAGGAGTGGTAGTGGGGAAGTGGAGGTGGGGAGGAGAGGAGTGGTAGTGGGGGAGTGGAGGAAGGGAGGAGAGGAGTGGTAGTGGGGAAGTGGAGGTGGGGAGGAGAGGAGTGGTAGTGGGGGAGTGGAGGAAGGGAGGAGAGGAGTGGTAGTGGGGGAGCGGAGGAAAGGAGGAGAGGAGTGGTAGTGGGGGAGCGGAGGAAAGGAGGAGAGGAGTGGTAGTGGGGGAGCGGAGGAAGGGAGGAGAGGAGTGGTAGTGGGGGAGTGGAGGAAGGGAGGAGAGGAGTGGTAGTGGGGGAGTGGAGGAAGGGAGGTGGGGAGTGGTAGTCGGGGAGTGGAGGAAGGGAGGTGGGGAGTGGTAGTGGGGGAAGGGAGGAAGGGAGGAGAGGAGTGGTAGTGGGGAAGTGGAGGTGGGGAGGAGAGGAGTGGTAGTGGGGGAGTGGAGGAAGGGAGGAGAGGAGTGGTAGTGGGGAAGTGGAGGTGGGGAGGAGAGGAGTGGTAGTGGGGGAGTGGAGGAAGGGAGGAGAGGAGTGGTAGTGGGGGAGTGGAGGAAGGGAGGTGGGGAGTGGTAGTCGGGGAGTGGAGGAAGGGAGGTGGGGAGTGGTAGTGGGGGAAGGGAGGAAGGGAGGAGAGGAGTGGTAGTGGGGAAGTGGAGGTGGGGAGGAGAGGAGTGGTAGTGGGGGAGTGGAGGAAGGGAGGAGAGGAGTGGTAGTGGGGAAGTGGAGGTGGGGAGGAGAGGAGTGGTAGTGGGGGAGTGGAGGAAGGGAGGAGAGGAGTGGTAGTGGGGGAGCGGAGGAAAGGAGGAGAGGAGTGGTAGTGGGGGAGCGGAGGAAAGGAGGAGAGGAGTGGTAGTGGGGGAGTGGAGGAAGGGAGGAGAGGAGTGGTAGTGGGGGAGTGGAGGAAGGGAGGAGAGGAGTGGTAGTGGGGGAGTGGAGGAAGGGAGGTGGGGAGTGGTAGTCGGGGAGTGGAGGAAGGGAGGTGGGGAGTGGTAGTGGGGGAAGGGAGGAAGGGAGGAGAGGAGTGGTAGTGGGGAAGAGAGGAGTGGTAGTGGGGGAGTGGAGGAAGGGAGGAGAGGAGTGGTAGTGGGGAAGTGGAGGTGGGGAGGAGAGGAGTGGTAGTGGGGGAGTGGAGGAAGGGAGGAGAGGAGTGGTAGTGGGGGAGCGGAGGAAAGGAGGAGAGGAGTGGTAGTGGGGGAGCGGAGGAAAGGAGGAGAGGAGTGGTAGTGGGGGAGCGGAGGAAGGGAGGAGAGGAGTGGTAGTGGGGGAGTGGAGGAAGGGAGGAGAGGAGTGGTAGTGGGGGAGTGGAGGAAGGGAGGAGAGGAGTGGTAGTGGGGGAGTGGAGGAAGGGAGGAGAGGAGTGGTAGTGGGGGAGTGGAGGAAGGGAGGAGAGGAGTGGTAGTGGGGGAGTGGAGGAAAGGAGGAGAGGAGTGGTAGTGGGGGAGTGGAGGAAGGGAGGAGAGGAGTGGTAGTGGGGGAGTGGAGGAAGGGAGGAGAGGAGTGGTAGTGGGGGAGTGGAGGAAGGGAGGAGAGGAGTGGTAGTGGGGGAGTGGAGGAAGGGAGGAGAGGTAGTGGGGGAGTGGAGGAAGGGAGGTGGGGAGTGAAGAATATTGGGACGCACCCCTCCTCTACTCCGTGCCCTGGAAATTTTATTATTAAATTAACACATTTCACCGGTGAAAATATATTGTTCAGCGTTACATGCTTGTGTTTGTACTAGCTAGCTGGCTAGCACATTAAATAACTTAAATTATCAGGAAATTGGCCAGATTTAGAGATCGGTAAAGCTAGCTAGTACAATAATATAAATCAACCACTATTAGCAATTAGCTATAAAACTTGTGACATACATCATCTTGTGATGCACCTGAACACATCATCAGTGATGTTACCTGGGGTCATTGGGTGTTTCGGGTCTTTCAACAATCAGACACCCTCGCCCAGGCGACCCAGCCGTGGTTGATCAAGTCCCGGCTTGTGTCCAGGTAGCACTACCCCACCCATGGCTCTCCTCTCCTGATCCACAGCCACCTTGAAGCAACTTCTGCTGCCTCAGTGGCCATCTTGATGGCCCTTCGCCTACTGGCCCGTGATGCCCAGCATGTTGTAGACCCTGCAGAGGGACTGGCCGGCGAACCCTCTGCATCCCACCTCACTCGCCACCCATTGCTTCAGCATTCTTCCACTAGCTCAGCGTACTTTGCCCTCTTCCTCTCGTTAGCCTCCTCAATGCGGTCCTCCCAGGGAACGGTGAGTTCCAAGAGAATTACCTGCTTGGAGGTTTCTGAGATCAGCACCAAATCTGGCCTTAGCGTTGTTAGGGTTAGGTCCACCTGCTCCCTGGGACAGATGTCAGGTCATCCATAAAGGCTCTAATAGGCGGCTGTCGAACCCCAGACTTGGAGAGGGGCCCTCTGCACTGAACTTCAGCAGTCTTCACCAGCATGTTACATTACATTACATTATAGGCATTTAGCAGACGCTCTTATCCAGAGCGACTTACACAACTTCTTATTACATTTATCCATTCATACAGCTGGATATATACTGAAGCAATTCAGGTTAAGTACCTTGCTCAAGGGTACAACAGCAGTGTCCGGCTGGGAATCGAACCTGCACCCTTTCGGTTACAAGTCCTGTTCCTTAACCATTATACTACACTGCCGCCCTTATGTGCCGCATGTTCATAGCGAGTGCGAAAAGGAACACTGAAATGGTGCATCCTGTGATAATTCCCTTCTCGAGCTTGTGCCACTCTGACATTGTAGACCCAGCAGAGACTCTCAGACTGAATCCGTTGTAGTAGTTCAGTATGAGGTCCCTGAACTTGCCAGGGATATAGTGCCGGTTCAGTGCCTCTTTGACCAGCTTGTGGGGTATGGACCCATAGGCATTTGCAAGGTCCAGTCACAGCACAACTAGGTCCCCCTTATTCTCCCGGGCTTCCCTGATCAGCTGTGTGACACCCCGGTACCTTCGGGATCCCTCCTTTCTGGACCGAGGTATCAATGTAGGAGTTCCTCAGGAGGTAGTCTGTCAGACGCCTGGCAAAAATGCTGAAGAAAATCTTTTCTTCAACACTGAGCAGCGAAATGGATCTGACCTGATCGATGTTCTTTGACTCTTCCTCCTTTGGAAACCACACCCCTTCCGCATACCTCCACTGATGAGCTACCTTGCCCCTCCTCCAAATCACCTTCAGGATTCTCCAGAGCCTGTGGAGTAACCTTAGGCAGTTCTTATGAACCTTGTAAGGTACCCCACTCTGTCCTGGAGCTTGCTCTTGCCTTCTTGACCACCTCCTGGACCTCCTTCTAGCCGGGCTCCTTCCCATCGAAATCCAGAGTTGGTGCAGGTGGATTAATCAAGGACTTACAGTGGCCCAGTTCTTGCTCCCTGGACCCATCACTGAAGGTATCTCTGGTACCACCAGTCAATCTCATCTTTGGAGCAGGCGAGCTGGCCGCTGCGCTTCTGCCCTAGCAGCTGTTTTGTAAACCCAAATGGGTTCGCTAGAAAGGTAGTTTGCTTCCTGGCCTTCTCCTTCCTCCGCCTCCTATGCCACTCGGCCCTCCTCAAGGTCATGAGCTTCTTGCAGCTCTGTGAGAGGTCCCCTCTCTCGCCTCCTTGAATCGCCGCCTCAAGCTCTTCAGCTCCTGTCTGAGCTGCTGGATCTTACTCGCTGTTATCCATGGTGTAGGGTTAGGGTTACAGTTTCACTGTTCTCTTCTCCAGCCCGAACCTCTCAGCTGCTAGGCTGACGATGATGGTGGTCATTGTCTGGAGGCATCGATCAGCTTCACCCTTGGCCATTGCTTCCAAGATGGAATCGGCGTCTTCGTCGAACTGGAGCCGCCACTCCTCGTTAGCTTCGGGCCACTTGACCCGATGATGTTCTGTTGCTCTGCGTGGTTCCGGGCACTGTGGGGTGACTCTGGGCCTGGCTCCTCCTGCGTCTCACCAGGAGTAGTTCCTGAGCACTGTGACTAGCTATAATAATAACTACTAGCGAGCTATGATAATAATACTTACGTTAATTTTTTACGAGCGGATCATTTTTGTCCTTACAACGGGAAGCAGTTAGTAGCCACGTTTTCTAGAGAGCCGATTATGGAGAGAATGATGTAAACGTGGCTTTTGGAGTAATCACATTTCTTATGTCCATCCACGATAAATTAAATACTGGCGTAAAATGATAGTTTCCAGTAATGGAATATTGCTGCGCATGTAAAAACGTACCCAATCTGGCAACCAGTTGACGGGCGTGTGTGTTTTGAACAGCAGCTGTGTTGTTATGAAATGCAATCTCCATATGAGAGACTAGAGGGGGTTAAATGCTGTATCTAGGTCCTATAGCCTTTAAAAAACTGAAAAAATATATTTTTTGCTAGAAATTTAAATGGTTAGCTAGCTAGTCCCTTTAATCCTCAAAATGACCCTTTTCAGATTTTAACAGCAGTGAAAACCCCAATATACATTTTTTTTCAGCATGACATTCAATGACTTCCTGATCCTACCTTTACAAAAAAAGTTACATATTGCCCCTTTTTTTGCATTTTTATAAAAGCAGTACACCATCAAGGTAAAAATATTGTCTTATGAGTCTTTTTTAACGCTGCAGTTATGAAATCAGACGTTACTTATAATCTAAACTAGTGCCACAAATGTATTATTACAGCATCGTCCAAAAAATAAATATAGTCTGTCTGGACTGTGAAATAGGAAAATAGCTAT
Source organism: Synaphobranchus kaupii (assembly GCA_029718625.1). Lineage (NCBI taxonomy): Eukaryota > Metazoa > Chordata > Actinopteri > Anguilliformes > Synaphobranchidae > Synaphobranchus > Synaphobranchus kaupii. Next base: position 18,441,579 of record CM056399.1, read on the forward strand.
TGACAGCTGTATGATGAATGACAGGCTTTTCTACACCAATTCAAATCAACTCAACAAAAATGATCTGAAGCACTCAGACTTGTTCCTCATTGCGGTGCCTCGCATTTGAGCAGAAGAACAAACACAATTATTCCAGTAAGCAGGTAATTAGGTAAGCACTGCAGGTATGGTCAACTTCTTTCATTTTTTAAGTTGTATGCATAGCTTATGGGGCAAATGACTAAAGCAAAGGGGTGTGGATGATGTGCGTTATAATTATCTGGAATCAGATGTGATAACTCTAAGATCCTTCCACAAAGTTCTGTGTGTCAAAGGAAATTCCTGCCCTAAATCTAAACTGGTTACACGGAACTTTATCGACACTAAAGATAAGTCTTACAGCCAGTATGAGGGAAAGATTTATTGTTTAAAAACAACAGAACCGATGCAGGGGAAAGGGTAATGACCCGTCAGCAAATGGAAAGAATTTACAATAGAAATATTTCTTAAGCAATTTCTTAAGAGAACCTCCACTCCTGAACCATCCATTCCTGAACCATCCACTCCTGAACCCTTTTTTTCTGGCATTTTAGAGCAGTAGCATTTAAACATTGCAGAAAAGGCCATTTCCTACATAATATGCAACACTGTGACGGCTGCAGGCCGTTTTTTACTTTTTTCTCCTTCTCCCATGCAGGTAATCAGGGAGATTGGGTGCACCTGTGAGGAGGCCTTAAAAGAGGGCGGTTCCTCACGGGTGGGGCTGCTGTCCTTTTTGTTTTGCTTGGCAGCCAGGCGCACACCGGGGTTTTCCCCCTTTAAGCATCGTTGTTGCATTTTTGGAATGTTTTATTAATTTGTCTATATTTTCTTCCCTATAGGTATATCCATTGCTATTCTTTAATAAAATATTTTTTCACCCCATTTCCGTATACGTGTCTTTTTACGTCACGGTTGAGATCAGGGGAGGTTTCAGGCATAACACACACCTGAAAATGACAGTATGGGAAAATATGAGTACAACATCACGATAAAACACGATACTAGTGTTACATTAGTGGTAAAGAAGTAAGGTACAGGACACAAACAAAAAACACGAGACAAGTGCTATATGAAAATGGTACTAGATTGGTGGGTCAGTCAAGGTGGAGTCTGAAGAGGTGTGCCTTCAGACCACGATGGAAAGCGGACAGTGATTGAGCAGTTTGTAGAGGAATGGGGAGTTTGTTCCACCACTGGGGAGCTTGGGCCCTGATCTCAGGTACAAGTCGCAAACCAGCCAATGGCGAATTCTAATTTCGGGGCCTTTCCAAGCAATGTGTGCATGATCAGAACCTATTGAAAAGCCAATCAACCATTTTTTGTAGATCAGGTGCTGAGTTTTTGCTAAATTCCAATTGTAATTTATTGCCTTTATTGCTGAAATGCTGCTTCTACTAAAGCCCCAATGAGAGCATGGAGTCTACATAAGGCAAAAGATAATATGGTAATGCTCTATTTGACGCTTCAATTATAATGCATTCATGACAATTTCATAACCCAATATCGTAATAAACAAGATGCTGTGCTATCTAACATATCTAATCATTTGTAAGCCCTATTAGCTACAATAGAACTGGTTATCATTACAGTTATGTCAGTACATGCTGATAATGACTTTTAATTGATATTTAACTGGATTTAATTATTTAACTGGACATTTCCGTTCAATGTGTTTGCTGATCTGCTGGCCTGGCTCCATGGGGATATCAGACATGGTTAAAGGTTAAAGTCACAGTAGGTTTTCATTACATTTTATGTCCACAATTCCATGAATGTCATTGTCTTAAAACTTAACAAATGTGTAGAACACAATTAATTGGCTTCACTGAATTCTGTGACTTAATTTGTACACCTGTAGCTATTCTGAGTTTATGGTTTACATTACATTTGCTTGATAGTCAGAGAGGGTTATAATGTACATTATGTACATGTAAGAGATCTGTACATTATGTACATGTAAGAGATCTGTACATGTAAGAGATCCCTCTAGTCTGGGAGAAGATACACGTTTTGTACCATTAAACATTCCCATAAACCTTTTCACTTAACTATAATCAGCTTTTATATTTTCATGTAACATATGTCATGTTATTTTGAACAGCAATTTAAAAATATATATTTTCTGTTGCGTGGAGTTTTATGCAAAAGTTGGCAGGGTTAGGGTTAGGGTCCTTTACCGTGTGTTTCTTAAAACAATATTGGGAGAAGACACTTTTAAAAGACCTTCCAAGGCAAAATAATGATATCTAGTTTCCTGGGATCATCTGGTGGGTTTATATACACATTGCTGCATACAGCAGCAATGTGTATATTGCTCCTTTTTCTACATAGAACCATTAGTACCATTAGAACCATTAGTACCATTAGAACCATTAGTACCATTAGAACCATTAGTAGCTTTAGTACCATTAGTACCATTAGAACCATTAGTAGCTTTAGTACCATTAGTACCATTAGAACCATTAGAACCATTAGTACCATTAGTAGCTTTAGTACCATTAGAACCATTAGTACCATTAGTAGCTTTAGTACCATTATTACCATTAGAACCATTAGTACCATTAGTAGCTTTAGTACCATTAGAACCATTAGAACCATTAGTAGCTTTAGTACCATTAGTACCATTAGAACCATTAGTAGCTTTAGTACCATTAGAACCATTAGTACCATTAGTAGCTTTAGTACCATTAGTACCATTAGAACCATTAGTAGCTTTAGTACCATTAGTACCATTAGAACCATTAGTAGCTTTAGTACCATTAGAACCATTAGTAGCTTTCTTGGCGCAAATGATGAATGTCATTGTGGCACGTCACAATAGGTCTGTATGACATAGTAGATTTCATGACAGCTGAGCTGACATAAATGTCACGTTGTACAGTAGCATTTTATGACACTTATCATGACTTGTTACAGGGTATCGCAATATATGTTGTCATGACACCACTATATGACATACCACAGTCTTGACAATGTAAAAATTTCGTATGACAGTTTGATATATTACGTTATGAAACATTCTGAAGTGCCTATGACATTGCATTGAACGCATTATAAGCGGAGCATCAAATACAGTGTTACCAATAATATATACAGTAAGTACACTATGGTATTGAGATTATGTATTAGATTCCATATTCCTCTAAAACCTAAAGAGATTGTGAGGTACAGTTGTTTTTTCAAAGAACATAATCAAGTTCTGGTATTAAACCGCCTCTTCTGCCCTCTAGTGTCCATGCTGTAAAAATACATGTTTAAAAAACAATACCAAATCCTCTGCATTCCTTATAGGCAGGGGGTGGGAGGGCCGATGTGTATGCAGATTTTTATTTCCACCAATTGCCCTGGCTAAATCATCTAATTGGCTGTATACACCAACATTGCCCACTACTGTATATAGGGGTGGATTCTTTCCTGGGCTTTTTAAAATCTAAAATAGTGTTCCTACACAATTCTATCAAATCAGCAAATCTGAATCACCGTATTTACTGAGCACAGTAGGTCATCATCGGACACATGAATGGTCAACAGTGAAATATTGATATTTGTATTACTGAGTGTTGCCTATTGACCAGGGAGGTATAGTACGAACCAGGATTACTGAGTTAGCATTTAGACCATGGAGGTATACTCCGAAGCAGGATTACGGAGTTAGCATTTAGACCAGGGGGGTATACTCCGAAGCAGGATTACTGAGTTAGCATTTAGACCAGGGAGGTATACTCCGAAGCAGGATTACTGGGTTAGCATTTAGACCAGGGAGGTATACTCCGAAGCAGGATTACTGGGTTAGCATTTAGACCAGGGAGGTATACTCCGAAGCAGGATTACTGAGTTAGCATTTAGACCAGGGAGGTATACTCCGAAGCAGGATTACTGAGTTAGCATTTAGACCAGGGGGGTATACTCCGAAGCAGGATTACTGAGTTAGCATTTAGACCAGGGAGGTATACTCCGAAGCAGGATTACTGAGTTAGCATTTAGACCAGGGAGGTATACTCCGAAGCAGGATTACTGAGTTAGCATTTAGACCAGGGAGGTATACTCCGAAGCAGGATTACTGAGTTAGCATTTAGACCAGGGAGGTATACTCCGAAGCAGGATTACTGAGTTAGCATTTAGACCAGGGAGGTATACTCCGAAGCAGGATTACTGAGTTAGCATTTAGACCAGGGAGGTATACTCCGAAGCAGGATTACTGAGTTAGCATTTAGACCAGGGAGGTATACTCCGAAGCAGGATTACTGAGTTAGCATTTAGACCAGGGGGGTATACTCCGAAGCAGGATTACTGAGTTAGCATTTAGACCAGGGAGGTATACTCCGAAGCAGGATTACTGAGTTAGCATTTAGACCAGGTAGGTATACTCCGAAGCAGGATTACTGAGTTAGCATTTAGACCAGGGGGGTATACTCCGAAGCAGGATTACTGAGTTAGAATTTAGACCAGGGAGGTATACTCCGAAGCAGGATTACTGAGTTAGCATTTAGACCAGGGAGGTATACTCCGAAGCAGGATTACTGAGTTAGCATTTAGACCAGGGGGGTATACTCCGAAGCAGGATTACTGAGTTAGCATTTAGACCAGGGGGGTATACTCCGAAGCAGGATTACTGAGTTAGCATTTAGACCAGGGGGGTATACTCCGAAGCAGGATTACTGAGTTAGCATTTAGACCAGGGGGGTATACTCCGAAGCAGGATTACTGAGTTAGCATTTAGACCAGGGAGGTATACTCCGAAGCAGGATTACTGAGTTAGCATTTAGACCAGGGAGGTATACTCCGAAGCAGGATTACTGAGTTAGCATTTAGACCAGGGAGGTATACTCCGAAGCAGGATTACTGAGTTAGCATTTAGACCAGGGAGGTATACTCCGAAGCAGGATTGCTGAGTTAGCATTTAGACCAGCTCCCCCGGAGGACCGGTTTGTATGCTTCTGTGAGTTTCTGTTCCATTCAGTTATACTTTAATAACAGCTACAGCTATAAGCAATGCCACTGCTGCTTCACAATATGAGACTGAGTTTAAATGCTTTGCCAGGAAACATGTGCAGATGATAAATGAAAGGTGGTTGATTTTTCATCGTAAATGTCTAAAGTCTTTTGGCAATCAGTTTATTTCTTTAGATTTATTAAATTTATCTCCTTCTTCATGCACAGTAAAGAAAAAAACATTCTGGCTTTTTGGATATTTTGAACTTATCGCCACGTGGGTTAGGCTAATGCTGCAGTCTAGCTAATCTACGTATGGGTTAGGCTAATGCTGTAGTTCAGCTAATGTGTGGGTTAGGCTAATGCCTATAGTGTAGCTAACGTGTGGGTTAGGCTAATACTGTTTTGTAGCTAACGTGTGGGTTAGGCTAATATAATACTGTAGTGTAGCTAACGTGTTGGTTAGGCTAATACTGTAGTTTAGCTAACGTGTGGGTTAGGCCAATATAATATTGTAGTGTAGCTAACGTGTTGGTTAGGCTAATATAATGTAGTGTAGCTAACGTGTGGGTTAGGCTAATACTGTAGTGTACCTAATGGGTGGTTTAGGCTAATACTGTTGTGCAGCTAACGTGTGGGTTAGGCTCTATTGTGTAGCTAACGTGTGGGTTAGGCTAATACTGTTGTGTAGCTAGCGTGTGGGTTAGGCCAATATAATATTGTAGTGTAGCTAACGTGTGGGTTAGGCTAATGCTGTAGTGTAGCTAACGTGTGGGTTAGGCTAATATAATATTGTAGTGTAGCTAACGTGTGGGTTAATACTGTAGTGTAGCTAACGTGTGGGTTAGGCTAATACTGTTTTGTAGCGAACGTGTGGGTTAAGCCAATATAATATTGTTGTGTAGCTAACGTGTGGGTTAGGCTAATACTGTTGTGTAGCTAACGTGTGAGTTAGGCTAATACTGCAGTGTAGATGTGTGGGTTAGGCTAATACTGTAATGTAGCTAACGTGTGGGTTAGGCTAATACTGTAATGTAGCTAATGTGTGGGTTAGGCCAATACTGTAATGTAGCTAATGTGTGGCTTAGGCTAATACTGTTGTGTAGCTAACGTGTGGGTTAGGCTAATACTGTTGTGTAGCTAACATGTGGGTTAGGCTAATACTGTTGTGCAGCTAACGTGTGGGTTAGGCTAATACTGTAGTGTAGCTAACGTGTGGGTTAGGCTAATACTGTAGTGTAGCTAACGTGTGGGTTAGGCTAATACTGTAGTGTAGCTAACGTGTGGGTTAGGCTAATACTGTTGTGCAGCTAACGTGTGGGTTAGGCTAATACTGTTGTGTAGCTAACGTGTGGGTTAGGCTAATACTGTAGTGTAGCTAACGTGTGGGTTAGGCTTATACTGTAGTGCAGCTAACGTGTGGGTTAAGCTAATACTGTAGTGTAGCTAACGTGTGGGTTAAGCTAATACTGTAGTGTAGCTAATGTGTGGGTTAAGCTAATACTGTAGTGTAGATAACGTGTGGGTTAGGCTAATACTGTAGTGTAGATAACGTGTGGGTTAAGATAATACTGTAGTGTAGATAACGTGTGGGTTAAGCTAATACTGTAGTGTAGCTAACGTGTGGGTTAAGCTAATACTGTAACGTAGCTAATGTCAGCGTGTTAGGCTGATCCCTGCAGCGGTGAGCTGGACAACCTTGTTATTAATTGGTTAAAATTGAGCTTACTTTGGAACTGCGGAGATAAAATTAAAGCAAATTTCAGAGTAGAAGTGCAAGAGCACTTTATTGTCTATCATGGCTCCAGTTTAAGTACAAAAACAACCTCACAAACCTCTTTCCTTTCAGGAGAAAATAACACACAGGAAAGGAAGGTTGATCACAGATTTACACACACTTTAAAAACAGTTCAGGGACTGAAGCAAATGGTTAATGGCACTTCACTGTGAAAGCTTCAAAATTCATCTTTCTCTACCATTATATTCCATCAGGACAAAGTCAGGGACAGCCATTAAAGCCATTCTGCTTCTGCAAACAAGGCTGCACCAACGGGGATAAACATGGCTAACATGCTAAAGCTAATGTAGCATCCCTGCACGTTCTTCCTTACGCAAATGTAACACAGGTGAACTTTTAGAATGAAAGCATGAAAACAATACAGGACTGGGTGGAATTAATGGTTAAATAACACTGACAAATTTTATTGGGGAAAAAATGTAGTATCTAGTCACGACGCACAGCGTACTGCTATTTACCTTAATTAAAAGGCTTATTTTATTATATGATTTTAGAACTGCATGAAGTTTTCTTGTATGCCAAAGATGAAAGTGTTTACTACCATGAGAACTGGTAGTGAGTCTATGTAAACTCATCTCAGTACAGTGCAGTAGTGTGTGCTATTACAGGGTACTGGGCAAACATTGTGACCATAGAAATTTGCCCACACAATTTACATAGAACATGGGAACAGCAGTGAACATGGGAACTGTAGTTCAGCAGGACAGCAAGGCTCCATTACAGAGCAGGTGCAGTTGTAGGTGGGAAGAGCCAGTGGACTGTGGATTCAGGAACAGGGGGTGCGTCCCAATATTCTTGACTCCCCACCTCCACTCCCCCACTACCACTCCTCTCCTACCCGGAAATATGCAAAACTGCCTGAACGTTTTCAGTACAAGTATTTGCATGTACAGTATCCAATGTACATGACATTGCGGTTTGCGTCGAGACATTAATTAATATGTAAGCATTAATACGTAATTAAAATGTAATCAGCAACATTAGATTAAAACAGAAAGATCTGTTTCCGGGGCACGGAGTAGAGGAGGTGGTAGTGGAGGAGGTGGTAGTAGAGGAGGTGGTAGTGGAGGAGGAAAGGTGGCATTTTTCGACTATTGGGACACACCCAGGGCATCAGAAACCCACCTGCTGTGTCATTCTCACAATAAACAGTCACAAACAGGGCCGTATTCCTTGTTTTTTTTTTTGGGGGGGGGGGGTGTTAACTACACGATCGCCCCAGGCCCACACTTCACAGGGCCCCACGGTCAGAGGGGAAATTAATTTAAATAACTATTTATTTTTTTGATAAAATAATATTTATCTAAAATAGGATATATATATATCTTCATGAAGCACACCCAGACACACGGAAATACATTTAGCCTAAATGGTGTTTTGGAAAGCTGACGTAATGTAGGAAGTAGCTATAGGCTTACATCCCTATATGCTATAGCTATGTGCAGCCTGCAGATAGATATTTTTCAAATTCGCTTAAAGTTGTTTTTGTCGAGTCGGGTGGCAAAATGGCAAGCTCAAACAGCAGCGAATGAGACAAATTCAGAAAGTATGCTACAGCTCAGGAGCGTAAAAAAGAACAAGAAAAAAAAAAGATTAATTAAATGTAATATTGAAATGTTCCTTGGATTCATAAGAAAAATGTGGAGGAGGAGATTGCCGCTTAAGCAAGTGTGGCGTTTTACGACCCTTCACGTGAATGCGCTATGCGTGAATGCGCTATGCGTGAATGCGCTATGCGTGAATGCGCTATGCGGGAATGCGCTATGCGTGAATGCGCTATGCGGGAATGCGCTATGCGGGAATGCGCTATGCGTGAATGCGCTATGCGTGAATGCGCTATGCGTGAATGCGCTATGCGGGAATGCGCTATGCGTGAATGCGCTATGCGTGAATGCGCTATGCGGGAATGCGCTATGCGTGAATGTGCTATGCGTGAATGCGCTATGCGTGAATGCGCTATGCGTGAATGCGCTATGCGTGAATGCGCTATGTGAATGAGCTATGCGTGAATGCGCTATGCGTGAATGCGCTCGTCAACGTCAAGCCGTTACATGATATTAACGATCTCCGCTTTTCTTTTGCTCAATTTCTCCAGTTAAAATTTTTAAACGAGCATAGCTATATGGAGCACAAATTGTAGATTGTCCTATTGATTGTGGTGGAGCGTATAATAATTGCAGAGTCACGATGTTGAACACTATCTTTTTCATTGTAAAGAGAGGCAAAAGACAGGCAGAAGGTGGAATATCATTCAAGTGTCACGAAGCGAATTGCAAGGTCTAACACTGACAAGAATATTTATCTGCAATGTTAAAACACGTCAAACACGTCTTCACAAACATTGTCATAAACGTAGGCCTACAATAGCCGAATGGAAATAATGATTAGAACCATCCGGAGAAATATGCTTGAAAAAATGCTGAATCAAATTGGTGCAACTTGCTGCGATTCATCTCTTAATATGCTGTCAGTAGCCTTTTATTTTATATCCCACCCTCTCGCCTACTTTTTACCTCTCTTTAGGCCTACAATGAAAAAGCTAGTGTTCAAAATCGTGAACTTATGCAATTATGGTACACCTCAATCAATAGAACAATCTACAATCCATGGTTCATAGCAGTGATCGTACCACAACCCACATTATTATTGTTTTAATTTTAATTAAAAAAATTAAGCAAAAGTGTGGTGAGTTGTTATTGTTAATTACAGTATTTTAATTCAAGGGCGGAGTAATGGCATAGCCTACTAACCCTATCTACTGCGTCCTGTGTCCCAATCAGAGCTTTATCTACTGTGTCCTGTGTTCCAAACAGAGCCCTACCTACTGCATCCTGTGTCCCAATCACAACCCTATCAACTGCGTCCTGTGTCCCAATCAGAGCCCTATCTACTGCGTCCTGTGTCCCAATCAGAGCTTTATCTACTGTGTCCTGTGTTCCAAACAGAGCCCTACCTACTGCATCCTGTGTCCCAATCACAACCCTATCAACTGCGTCCTGTGTCCCAATCAGAGCTTTATCTACTGTGTCCTGTGTTCCAAACAGAGCCCTACCTACTGCATCCTGTGTCCCAATCACAACCCTATCAACTGCGTCCTGTGTCCCAATCAGAGCTTTATCTACTGTGTCCTGTGTTCCAAACAGAGCCCTACCTACTGCATCCTGTGTCCCAATCACAGCCCTATCTACTGCGTCCTGTGTTCCAATCAGAGCCCTATCTACTGTGTCCTGTGACCCAATCAGAGCCCTACCTACTGCGTCCTGTGTCCCAATCACAGCCCTATCTACTGCGTCCTGTGTTCCAATCAGAGCCCTATCTACTGTGTCCCAATCAGAGCCCTACCTACTGTGTCCTGTGTCCCAATCACAGCCCTATCAACTGCGTTCTGTGTCCCAATCAGAGCCCTATCTACTGCGTCCTGTGTCCCAATCACAGCCCTATCAACTGCGTCCTGTGTCCCAATCAGAGCCCTATCTACTGCGTCCTGTGTCCCAATCAGAGCCCTATCTACTGCGTCCTGTGTCCCAATCAGAGCCCTATCTACTGCTTCCTGTGTCCCAATCAGAGCCCTATCAACTGCATCCTGTGTCCGAATGAGCCCCATCTACTGCGTCCTGTGTTCAAATCAGAGCCCTATCTACTACGTCCTGTGTTCTGTGGGCTAGCAGACCGTGTACTGTCTGCTGTATACCGTTTAGTACGCGACACACAGTATGCAAAAAATATCTTCCATACTATTTTCCAACCGTACTGTGGAAGTGTCGTAAACCACCCTTGCACAGTCATGTCACGTGTTGTTTTTGGTGTTATTGAAGGAAAACACCACAAAGCTGCGCCTCATATTTATGAGACCAAAATGTTTGTTTACTTCCTGAAAAGTGTGCCCCCGAATATACACAGCCTACTTAACCTTCTCATCCAGTGTACTCAAAAAGTATACTCAGTAGTATGGAAGGCGCTGATTTGGACACAGCCCTGCTCTCAGGGAGAACGGTATAATCACTGCAGCAGATCTACATGGGAGCTTTTCATAGTCCTCGGGGCATTAGCTAGGGGTCCGGTCTCTTACACTGGAATACTTTCTGCTGGTTTCATATGGGATCATTTTCACACCTTATACTGCAAATGGCAAGCATTCAGAGAGGGGGCGTGGTCTCCTCAGGAGAGGGAGGGGGCGTGGTCATATCGGGAGAGTGCAGAAGGGGATTGGTCATATCAGGAGAGTGCAGAAGGGGATTGTGCATATCAGAAGAGTACAGAAAGGGATTGGTCATATCAGAAGAGTGCAGAAGGGGATTGGTCATATCAGGAGTGCAGAAGGGGATTAGTCATATCAGGAGAGTGCAGAAGGGGATTGGTCATATCAGGAGAGTGCAGAAGGGGATTGGTCATATCGGGAGAGTGCAGAAGGGGATTGGTCATATCGGGAGAGTGCAGAAGGGGATTGGTCATATCGGAAGAGTGCAGAAGGGGATTGGTCATATCAGGAGAGTGCAGAAGGGGATTGGTCATATCAGGAGAGTGCAGAAGGGGATTGGTCATATCAGGAGAGTGCAGAAGGGGATTGGTCATATCAGAAGAGTGCAGAAGGGGATTGGTCATATCAGAAGAGTGCAGAAGGAGATTGGTCATATCAGGAGAGTGCAGAAGGGGATTGATCATATCGGGAGAGTGCAGAAGGGGATTGGTCATATCAGAAGAGTGCAGAAGGGGATTGGTCATATCAGGAGAGTGCAGAAGGGGATTGGTCATATCAGGAGACTGCAGAAGGGGATTAGTCATATCAGGAGAGTGCAGAAGGGGATTGGTCATATCAGGAGAGTGCAGAAGGGGATTAGTCATATCAGGAGAGTGCAGAAGGGGATTGGTCATATCAGGAGAGTGCAGAAGGGGATTGGTCATATCAGGAGAGTGCAGAAGGGGATTGGTCATATCAGGAGAGTGCAGAAGGGGATTGTCATATCAGGAGAGTGCAGAAGGGGATTGGTCATATCGGGAGAGAGCAGAAGGGGATTGGTCATATCAGGAGAGTGCAGAAGGGGATTGTTCATATCAGAAGAGTACAGAAAGGGATTGGTCATATCAGGATTGTGCAGAAGGGGATTGGTCATATCAGGAGAGTGCAGAAGGGGATTGTTCATATCAGAAGAGTACAGAAAGGGATTGGTCATATCAGGATTGTGCAGAAGGGGATTGGTCATATCAGGAGAGTGCAGAAGGGGATTGGTCATATCAGGATAGTGCAGAAGGGGATTGGTCATATCAGGAGAGTGCAGAAGGGGATTGGTTGTCACAAGGTAGACTCTGTGCTGCTGGACCCTTTGGTCTTGATGTGCTGCCAGGTCTCCCCCAGGGCCTTGGCAAAGTGCTCGTCCACAGAGCCGCTGACGGACAGCACGTCTGCCTTCGGCTCCGCCTCCGCGTAGCTCTGCCCCAGACTACGGCGGAAGTGCTCCTCAATCACTGGACAGAGGGAAAGGGTCAGAGGTCAGGGTTTCGACGAGGTGAAAACCACCATGGGATACTACATAAAATGGACCACCCTTAGTATCATCTGCTACGAGTTATAGAGCTGCACTCATTATGCCCACCCAACCACTGCCACATTTTTACTAACCTCTCATTTGAAGTTGTTTGACTTGATTTATAAACTTTTTAACATAATTAAGAAATATGAATAAACATGTGAAATGGGGATTAATGGGTACCAGGCATACTGTAATGTCCACCTCATGAGTTATTGATAGAAAATCTTTTTTTATTATCATTTCAGCACATTGCATTTTTTACAATTTTCATTTTCAATGCTTTACAATTTAAATTTTTCATTTGTAAAGCACATTGGCCCTCATCCACCAATGACTCTACGAACAAATTTGTTCTTAAGAGTGTGTTTGTGTATGTGTGCGTATATTGGTAGAGTGTGTGTATACTAGTATAGTGTGTGTGTGTGTGTGTGTGTGTGTGTGTGTGTGTGTGTATATTGGTAGAGTGTGTGTGTGTGTGTATGTGTGTGTGTGTGTGTCTGCGTATATTGGTAGAGTGTGTGTATACTAGTATAGTGTGTGTGTGTGTGTGTGTGTGTGTGTATATTGGTAGAGTGTGTGTATACGAGTATAGTGTGTGTGTGTGTGTGTGTGTGTATATTGGTAGAGTGTGTGTATACTAGTATAGTGTGTGTGTGTGTGTGTGTGTGTGTGTGTATATTGGTAGAGTGTGTGTGTGTGTGTGTGTGTGTGTGTGTGTGTGTGTGTCTGCGTATATTGGTAGAGTGTGTGTATACTAGTAGTGTGTGTGTGTGTGTGTGTGTATATTGGTAGAGTGTGTGTGTGTATATTGGTAGAGTGTGTGTGTGTATATTGGTAGTGTGTGTGTGTGTGTGTGTGTGTGTGTGTGTCTGCGTATATTGGTAGTGTGTGTATACTAGTATAGTGTGTGTGTGTGTGTGTGTGTGTGTGTGTGTATATTGGTAGAGTGTGTGTGTGTGTGTGTGTATATATTGGTAGAGTGTGTGTGTGTGTGTGTGTGTGTGTGTGTCTGCGTATATTGGTAGAGTGTGTGTATACTGGTATAGTGTGCGTGTGCTCCCAGGCCTGGATCTGCTGATGCTGGCATTAACAGTGAGATGTAAAGGAGGCTTACTGTTAGCAGGTCTGCTGTGGTGGCTGGGGAAGTTGTCATGGGCGACGGGGGAATGTGATTTACTGCAGAAGCTCGCTGGAGCACATGTGATCACGGAGGGGCGATTCTAAACACAAACAAAATCCAACTGCTTCATAGGGACAGAATAAAGAAACAGCAGAATACCCTCAGACTGCAGCGTAATTCTGACTCTTAGAGAACAAACTGCTAAGGGTTACCTTACAAAAGAGACCAGGAGGTTCAAGAACGGTAACCATTTTAATTTCGGCTTGTGTTCAAAAAAGTTGGTGCTTGAGAAGGGGTTAAAGCAGGACTATAATTGTTCGGTTCGCAGCGCGTGCCGCGGTGCCAAATCTAAAGTCCCGTACGAAGGAAAGAGGACATTTTTTCCAGCCTTGACAAAGTAAGCGGTGATACTTTTCTGATTAGAACGGGAAAAAGACATGGGCTATTACTCTGGTTACACAAGTGAGGGAACAGAGTGGCACTAGTGAGGGAACAGAGTGGCGCTAGTGAGGGAACAGAGTGGCACTAGTGAGGGAACAGAGTGGCACTAGTGAGGGAACAGAGTGGCACTAGTGAGGGAACAGAGTGGCACTAGTGAGGGAACAGAGTGGCGCTAGTGAGGGAACAGAGTGGCACTAGTGAGGGAACAGAGTGGCACTAGTGAGGGAACAGAGTGGCGCTAGTGAGGGAACAGAGTGGCACTAGTGAGGGAACAGAGTGGCGCTAGAGAGGGAACAGAGTGGCACTAGAGAGGGAACAGAGTGGCACTAGAGAGGGAACAGAGTGGCGCTAGAGAGGGAACAGAGTGGCACTAGAGAGGGAACAGAGTGGCGCTAGAGAGGGAACAGAGTGGCACTAGTGAGGGAACAGAGTGGCACTAGTGAGGGAACAGAGTGGCACTAGAGAGGGAACAGAGTGAGAGGGAACAGAGTGGCACTAGAGAGGGAACAGAGTGGCGCTAGTGAGGGAACAGAGTGGCGCTAGAGAGGGAACAGAGTGGCGCTAGTGAGGGAACAGAGTGGCGCTAGTGAGGGAACAGAGTGGCGCTAGTGAGGGAACAGAGTGGCGCTAGTGAGGGAACAGAGTGGCGCTAGTGAGGGAACAGAGTGGCGCTAGTGAGGGAACAGAGTGGCGCTAGTGAGGGAACAGAGTGGCGCTAGAGAGGGAACAGAGTGGCGCTAGTGAGGGAACAGAGTGGCACTAGAGAGGGAACAGAGTGGCGCTAGTGAGGGAACAGAGTGGCGCTAGAGAGGGAACAGAGTGGCGCTAGTGAGGGAACAGAGTGGCGCTAGTGAGGGAACAGAGTGGCGCTAGAGAGGGAACAGAGTGGCGCTAGAGAGGGAACAGAGTGGCGCTAGAGAGGGAACAGAGTGGCGCTAGTGAGGGAACAGAGTGGCGCTAGTGAGGGAACAGAGTGGCGCTAGTGAGGGAACAGAGTGGCGCTAGTGAGGGAACAGAGTGGCACTAGAGAGGGAACAGAGTGGCACTAGTGAGGGAACAGAGTGGCGCTAGTGAGGGAACAGAGTGGCGCTAGTGAGGGAACAGAGTGGCGCTAGTGAGGGAACAGAGTGGCGCTAGAGAGGGAACAGAGTGGCGCTAGAGAGGGAACAGAGTGGCGCTAGAGAGGGAACAGAGTGGCGCTAGAGAGGGAACAGAGTGGCACTAGAGAGGGAACAGAGTGGTGCACTGCCTGTTACATTCTTTGGGGAGAACCCTGAAATACATCTTAAAATTATACATTTAAGCTTTGTTCTTTAGTTATTTTTCTTGACTTGGGATTCTAAAGCAGAATAATAGAACTATTAGTTTATAAAGAGTGACATTATTGTTCAGTGAAGAGGTTTATAGTATGATGGTATGATGCTGAGTAGTACAGCTATCAAAGGACACAGGAAAGTAAGTATTTTTGTTACCAATTGATCAGCTGTAATCAAACTCAATACTCAGGCAAGTGAATTATTGCAGTTGTTTCTGTAAGTTTAAAAAAAAATGTTTTATCCAAAGTGAGTTTTACTCAGTTTTTCTGAACGATATATGGTTAGCAATGCTTCCACAGCACTTTCACATTACCTGCTGTCGCTCCACAGGTGGGCCTTCAGGTGTGAGGGCAGCGCGGGCGTGGCTCGCCAGAGCGAGGGCCTGGTCCGTGGCAGAGCTGGAGTTGGGGCCACACATGTAGCCATCATGCAGACTAATCTCTTGAGGGTCCCTGCCAGAGTCTATGCGAGCAGACTGTCCCCTATATGAGTGTAGATGATTCCCCCCACATGACAAACCAGCAAAGGGGGGCTCCAAGCTGTCTCAGACATTCCAAATGGTCCTTTCTCATCCCACAAATATATCAGATGTGTTTATGTTTTTATTTAAATTTTATTACACAAACGAAACCAACTCAGTCAGTATGTTTCATTGACTCACTCACAGCTGTTGTGAAATCAGTCGGCTCATGGTGGCCCTGCCGGGAGGGGTAGACGAGGCCCGCAGAGACAGATATCTAGGGATCCCCTCTGAAAGCTGCTACTGCAAACTGTTATATACACACACACACACAGTTACACCTGAAACTTTAATGTGCGTATAAACACACACAGTTACACCTGACCCCTTAATGTGAGCATAAACACACACAGTTACACCTGACTATAAAAGGTACACATGCATGTACATATTAACATGTGGGTACGCACACAGAACCACCACCCTGCCAGGGCAATAAACCCAGAACCACCACCCTGCCAGGGCAATAAACCCAGAACCACCACCCTGCGAGGGCAATAAACCCAGAACCACCACCCTGCGAGGGCAATAAACCCAGAACCACCAGCCTGCCAGGGCAATAAACCCAGAACCACCACCCTGCCAGGGCAATAAACCCAGAACCACCAGCCTGCCAGGGAAATAAACCCAGAACCACCAGCCTGCCAGGGCAATAAACCCAGAACCACCACCCTGAGGGCAATAAACCCAGAACCACCACCCTGCCAGGGCAATAAACCCAGAACCACCAGCCTGCCAGGGCAATAAACCCAGAACCACCACCCTGCCAGGGAAATAAACCCAGAACCACCACTTGCTCATAATATTCCAAGGACAAAGCTAATGTTCTATAAAGAAACTGTCCATTTTCAATTAACTGTTGCCTATTCCTACGCACGCACACATAAAACGCAACCCTGCTTATTGTAAGAAAATGTTTCTGTAATGAAGACTGTGTAACGTTTGACCATTTGCCCAAACAACCCGTTACTGGCGAGGCGCTATAGCACAGTACGGGACAGTACCAAAACAATCATGCGGAAACGACGAAACATCCCCTGTCTGTCGGTATAAATCTACAAATAAAACACATTTAAAATTACTCTTCCCCTCTTTATATGGTTTAACAGAGTCAATTGACGCAGAATCTCACAAAAACCCATAGCGACTGACCGACATGCAACGCCACTGTTGTTTAAATAGTCATATTGAATGAAACCCAAATGAACAGTTAACGCTGCGTAAGAAAGTGTTTGCTACTTTCTTTGTGTGTAACACTAGCTAAGGCTGCTAGTGTGTATTTTACAGCGGTGGGTTAACGTTAGCTAGATTAAAGGTAGAGTAGCAAATTAGGATCCAACAAGTTAGCTAGTTGTATATATTACCCGATATAGCAAAAACTTCGCTAATTCCGAATACAACAATTTCAGTTATACACAGTTACTGGCTACTAGTGGCTAGCGAACCTAACTAACGTTAATGGCTATCAAACCTAACTAACGTTAGCTAGCTGGGCTAATCTCATTTTGTGCAGGTAAGTTAGCGATCCTATAAAAGTTTGTTCAACAGGTCAGTCTCCACGTGCTACAATTAGACTGGCTAAACTATAGCCTGACGTCCACCTACTTTGTGCAGCTAGTCTGAACAAAACCAATATATCACTGAAAAGATAGCTAACTAGTCAGCCAAGCCAGTAATACCTGCTACTTAAGCATACGTTAGATAACGTGGCTAGCTAACGTTAGCTAGACAGTCAGTAATGCTTGTAGCTTAGCTAGCTAACATTAGCTAAAGCCAAACCTGGGCTAGGATAAATGGGCTAGCTAACGTTAGTTGAAATAAATAAAACGCAACTTCAAGGTTTGAACGAGTACAAAATATCGAAAAAATGTATACGTAAGCAGTCTAAATATTCGTGTTTGAAAAAGATAATAGCCAAATACCTTTAAGAGTTAAAGGCACAGGGCTGTTTCCTCGCAGCCAGCTGCAAGTCGACCCGCACATACAAACCGCATTTTGCCATGACTGCGCATGCTCGCGAAATCGGGGAGCATTTTCTCATATAATCTCAATACTGGAATCAAACCCATCAACATTTAATTAGCACAACAGACAATAACTAAATTAACGTATGAATAATTAAATACAGTCGTAGAAGTAGGGTTAATCAATAAGTAGTTCTGGGGTGTGAGCATTAAATCACAGACATGTCATCTGTCAAAAAAAGAAGAAGAAATATGCATCAAGAAAAATAAATAACATCACTAAAATAGATATGAAGTCCAGACAGAAAACGTTTGAAGCTCTTCCTCGGGATTCTATGACCAGCACAAAAAAAGGCCAGAGACAGTACAAGACTCCGTTTGAGACTAATGGTTGTGGTGTGGCATCCTAACAAAACAATCTGAGCCAACAGACAGCCCAAAGCTACAGCATTGGGCTGTATAAAGGTGTCAGTAAAACAAGAGCACTGATACACAGTAGCCTGCAGTCATTTTAATGCACTGTAGTGTGCAGGAATGTCCACTAGAAGGTGCTTGGACACCATAATCAATAAACTACTACTGGGACAGAGCATACTGGACTGAGCCCACATCAGTCTGGTGCTTCTCTCAGGGCAGAGCTTGTGATATCAGTGAGATAGAAATGGATGATAGCTCCATAAAGCTGATTAACAACCGTCCTCCACACAAGCCCCTTTAAAGGGCTCCCATGGAGCAGAAATCCCCAGCCAGAAGAGCCGGAAAGCGACAGGAAGCTTGCAGCCAGTGTGTCCAATAAGTGAATCTTGTCCTGTTAGTAATCCAGTGTGTCCATAAGCAAGTCTTGTCCTGTTAGTAATCCAGTGTGTCCATAAACCAGTCTTGTCCTGTTCGTAATCCAATGTGTCCATAAGCGAGTCTTGTCCTGTTAGTAATCCAGTGTGTCCAATAAGCGAGTCTTGTCCTGTTAGTAATCCAGTGTGTCCAATAAGCGAGTCTTGTCCTGTTAGGAATCCAGTGTGTCCAATAAGTGAGTCTTGTCCTGTTAGTAATCCAGTGTGTCCAATAAGCGAGTCTTGTCCTGTTAGTAATCCAGTGTGTCCAATAAGCGAGTCTTGTCCTGTTAGTAATCCAGTGTGTCCAATAAGCGAGTCTTGTCCTGTTAGTAATCCAGTGTGTCCAATAAGTGAGTCTTGTCCTGTTAGTAATCCAGTGTGTCCATAAACCAGTCTTGTCCTGTTAGTAATCCAGTGTGTCCATAAGTGAGTTTTGTCCTGTTAGTAATCTAGTGTGTCCATAAGTGAGTCTTGTCCTGTTAGTAATCCAGCGTGTCCATAAACCAGTCTTGTCCTGTTAGTAATCCAGTGTGTCCATAAACCAGTCTTGTCCTGTTAGTAATCCAGTGTGTCCATAAGTGAGTCTTGTCCTGTTAGTAATCCAGTGTGTCCATAAGTGAGTCTTGTCCTGTTAGTAATCCAGTGTGTCCATAAACCAGTCTTGTCCTGTTAGTAATCCAGTGTGTCCATAAGTGAGTCTTGTCCTGTTAGTAATCCAGTGTGTCCATAAGTGAGTCTTGTCCTGTTAGTAATCCAGTGTGTCCATAAACCAGTCTTGTCCTGTTAGTAATCCAGTGTGTCCATAAACCAGTCTTGTCCTGTTAGTAATCCAGTGTGTCCATAAGCAAGTCTTGTCCTGTTAGTAATCCAGTGTGTCCAATAAGCGAGTCTTGTCCTGTTAGTAATCCAGTGTGTCCATAAGTGAGTCTTGTCCTGTTAGTAATCCAGTGTGTCCATAAACCAGTCTTGTCCTGTTAGTAATCCAGTGTGTCCATAAACCAGTCTTGTCCTGTTAGTAATCCAGTGTGTCCATAAGTGAGTCTTGTCCTGTTAGTAATCCAGTGTCCATAAGTGAGTCTTGTCCTGTTAGTAATCCAGTGTGTCCATAAACCAGTCTTGTCCTGTTAGTAATCCAGTGTATCCATAAGTGAGTCTTGTCCTGTTAGTAATCCAGTGTGTCCATAAGTGAGTCTTGTCCTGTTAGTAATCCAGTGTGTCCATAAACCAGTCTTGTCCTGTTAGTAATCCAGTGTGTCCATAAACCAGTCTTGTCCTGTTAGTAATCCAGTGTGTCCATAAGCGAGTCTTG
Source organism: Synaphobranchus kaupii (assembly GCA_029718625.1). Classification (NCBI taxonomy): domain Eukaryota; kingdom Metazoa; phylum Chordata; class Actinopteri; order Anguilliformes; family Synaphobranchidae; genus Synaphobranchus; species Synaphobranchus kaupii. The sequence goes on from CM056399.1 coordinate 18,461,361, forward strand.
TCCTGTTAGTAATCCAGTGTGTCCAATAAGCGAGACTTGTCCTGTTAGTAATCCAGTGTGTCCATAAGTGAGTCTTGTCCTGTTAGTAATCCAGTGTGTCCATAAACCAGTCTTGTCCTGTTAGTAATCCAGTGTGTCCAATAAGTGAGTCTTGTCCTGTTAGTAATCCAGTGTGTCCATAAACCAGTCTTGTCCTGTTAGTAATCCAGTGTGTCCAATAAGCGAGTCTTGTCCTGTTAGTAATCCAGTGTGTCCATAAACCAGTCTTGTCCTGTTAGTAATCCAGTGTGTCCATAAACCAGTCTGGTCCTGTTAGTAATCCAGTGTGTCCATAAGTGAGTCTTGTCCTGTTAGTAATCCAGTGTGTCCATAAGTGAGTCTTGTCCTGTTAGTAATCCAGTGTGTCCATAAACCAGTCTTGTCCTGTTAGTAATCCAGTGTGTCCATAAGTGAGTCTTGTCCTGTTAGTAATCCAGTGTGTCCATAAGTGAGTCTTGTCCTGTTAGTAATCCAGTGTGTCCATAAACCAGTCTTGTCCTGTTAGTAATCCAGTGTGTCCATAAACCAGTCTTGTCCTGTTAGTAATCCAGTGTGTCCATAAGCGAGTCTTGTCCTGTTAGTAATCCAGTGTGTCCAATAAGCGAGTCTTGTCCTGTTAGTAATCCAGTGTGTCCATAAGTGAGTCTTGTCCTGTTAGTAATCCAGTGTGTCCATAAACCAGTCTTGTCCTGTTAGTAATCCAGTGTGTCCAATAAGCGAGTCTTGTCCTGTTAGTAATCCAGTGTGTCCATAAACCAGTCTTGTCCTGTTAGTAATCCAGTGTGTCCAATAAGCGAGTCTTGTCCTGTTAGTAATCCAGTGTGTCCATAAACCAGTCTTGTCCTGTTAGTAATCCAGTGTGTCCATAAACCAGTCTTGTCCTGTTAGTAATCCAGTGTGTCCATAAGTGAGTCTTGTCCTGTTAGTAATCCAGTGTGTCCAATAAGCGAGTCTTGTCCTGTTAGTAATCCAGTGTGTCCATAAACCAGTCTTGTCCCGTTAGTAATCCAGTGTGTCCAATAAGCGAGTCTTGTCCTGTTAGTAATCCAGTGTGTCCAATAAGCGAGTCTTGTCCTGTTAGTAATCCAGTGTGTCCATAAACCAGTCTTGTCCTGTTAGTAATTCAGTGTGCTGGGTGAACATTTCTTTGTCCCACGTTAGTTGGAAATGGCGTAGCTGATCTATGCTCTCTGTCCGGAAATGGACCATGGACTATTCCCATCAATGAGCACTAGGCATGTGTTTTTATGTATGTGTTGTACACGTGTGTGTGCATGTGTGTGTGTTGTACACGTGTGAGTTTGTGTGTGTGTGTTTGTGTTGTGCATACTGTACGTGTGAGTTTGTGTGTGTTACGACCCCGGCTCGAAGGGCCACAACATAAAGGATTTGAAAGGGAATTTCAAAGGGAACGGTTACAAAATTTTTTTTTTTTAATATCGCAATAAACAGACATGAAACAAGGAGAAAAGGGTTCTGGTAGAAGTGGGCAAACAAGAAACGAGACAAACACACAATCCAACAAGTGCGGACGGTGAGACACGAGACGGCCGGCGGTTTCAAAACAGGAAGCTTTGGAACCCTGTATCTAACAGGAACAGGAAGCGTTGGAACCCTGTATCCAACAGGAACAGGAAGCGTTGGAACCCTGTATCCAACAGGAACAGGAAGCGTTGGAACCCTGTATCCAACTTCCCCAAAACCAGAACAAAAATTCTCCACACGAGAATGACAAAAAGTTCTCCAAAACAAAACCCCGGTTAAATGTGCCTCCACCGTCCTTAATCTGGACCTCCTCAGTTGTCCCGCGAATCTCTAATAAGACTAATAATAAATAACTACTAATAAGAATAACAATAATGTGACTAAAAATATGGCTACCTATCTGTGTGCTATTTAATAATCATTTCCTTTCCACTATGCTATGAGCTGGGGGAAAGCTGATACGCTTTAAATATGAACCAGTAAATGGCGAAAATAGTTTTCCAATAACTGGAATTTATTGTTGCAATGTGCTCTCCTGATCAGACATCCAAGAGGAAATAGAAGGGCATTGGTCGATATGATGGCATTAGGTTCATGAAACACACATTTTCATTTCACTTTAATAATGATAATTATCGCCATCTCATCATGAGAATATGTTTAATTTGTACAACACTCTTAATGAATATAGACTCAGTCGAAGAGGGTTTTGAGAATACATGGCAAAAGCATTAATATTCAAAATCTGAATTTTACAAGAGTCAAGAATGTTTCATTCACTCAAATTTATCACCGTTGTGAAGAGTAATTTAGACAAGACAATGTCACTAGAGAGGCAGGTGTCAAATGCTTAATGACACCGACACTCCAACCAACGCAATCGCTTCAACTGTGTCAATGTTTCAGAAAGCTTCAGCCCATAATCTTATATATCCATATCTACAACCCATCACTACTGCAGAGGCTACAAGCTGAAACAAACACTACAATGTTACATTAAAATGTGCTTCAGCACAGCAGCAAAAGCTGGCAATGTGCATTCAGTTAACCGAAGGGAAAATCAGCCACCTCGAGTTAGAGAACACCACCAATATATATGCTCTTGGAAAATCCAGTACAGGTGTCTGCAATTTCCAATCATGACTCAAAAGGTGAGTCAAAGGAAACTCGTTAGCATACAAAAGATTTAAAGGGGCACACTCGTGGCGGCATCGGGACGTGACAGTGTGTGTGTGTGTGTGTGTGTGTGCGTGTGCGCATGAGTGTGTGTGCGTGTGTGTTTGTGTGTAGTGTGTGTGCGTGCGTGTGTGTGTGTGTGTGTAGTGTGTGTGCGTGCGTGTGTATAGTGTGTGTGTGTGTGTATATAGTGTGTGTGCGTGCGTGTGTGTGTGTGTATAGTGTGTGTGCGTGTGCGTGCGTGCATGTGTGTATAGTGTGTGTGTGTATAGTGTTTGTGTGTGTGTATAGCGTGTGTGTTTGTGTGTGTGTGTATAGTGTGTGCGTGCGTGTTTGTGTGTGTGTGTGTGTGTTTGTTGTACACATGAGTTTTTGTTTCAGTTTTCTTGTATTTTTGATAAGAGCCTTGACATGCTAGCTATGAATTAGCTCAAAGTGCACGACTGTCATTGGTCAGAATAACTGAATCAAATACTACTAAAGCACCACAAAAGGGCTGCAAATGGAAAGAATAAAATTAAAATGGGTTACCATGGAGATAGCTATGTTAAACAGTGTAACTGTGGATAAAATATATGTGTGTATTCTGTGCATTATTTTATTAAAAGACACTTGCCATGCAGTGTATTAGTAGCAAGCCCTGATTGCATATACGTGTTAAAGCTGTGCTGTGAGATGGCGGTGCTGCTGTACCATGGATTTGCTCTCACAGCCTGTAAGAGTTTTAGCCGTGAGCAGAATATCTCACAGGCAGGACTGCGCATGGCAATTACAGCAAAGACACGAACCATGCAGCCGTGTGTGTGTGTGTGTGTGTGTGTGTGTGAGTGTGTGCGTGTGTGTGGGTGGTGTGTGTGTGCGTGTGCTGTGTGTGGGTGGTGTGTGCGTGTGTGTGTGCATGTGTGGGTGGTGTGTGCGTGTGTGTGCGGGGGGGGGGGGGGGGGTTTAATGGTTTGCATATCCCGAAGGGGCCATTTTTTCATCCCGCCATTTTCTCTCTGTTCTGAGCAGCTTTGTGTTTACACCACCACCCATCCCCCCCCCCCCCGCACCCCGCACCCCCCCCCCCCCCCCCGCACCACACTGCAGCGTGACAGAGAGGAGGAGAGAGGGGGATGGGAGAGTGAGAGGGAGCAAAAGGGAAGGACAGAGAGATAGTGAGAGAGGAGAAGAGGAGAGAGACTTCTGCAGGCACACAGGAGGGTGGTGGATTGGGGGCGAGTCCGAGCAGGAGGGGAGGGTCAGTGACAGAGAGAAGGACCTGTGAACAGCACTGAGCCCTGATCCGGACCGAGCCGGTCTGCTTCTCCTCTGGATCACGCTCACACCATCCTCAACCGAGCGCCAGGACCCGTCCTCAACAGAACTCCAGAACCCGTCCTCAACAGAACTCCAGAACCCGTCCTCTACTGCCCGCTCAAACTCATTCATCTCCAGCCATGAACTTCCTGAGACGACGGCTTTCTGACAGCACCTTCATATCGAACCTCCCCAACGGGTACCTGAGCGACCTGCAGCGGCCAGACCCCCAGCCCCCACCCCCCGGGGCAGCCCCCGCCACATCCCCCACTGTGGAGCAGAAACCCCCACCCTCTCCATCCTCCGGCTTCTTCAGCTCCATCAGCTCCATCACCAGTGCAGTTAAGCAGACCGTTGCTACAGCGTCTGCCAGCCTGAGCGAGCAGGTAGGCGGCGTGCAGGAGGCAGGGGAGCAGCCAGAGGTCTCATCGGAGGAGCCGGTGGCCAAATTGGAGGAATCGGTGGCCAAATCGGAGGAATCGGTGGCCAAATCAGAGGAGCCGGTGGCCAAATCAGAGAAACCGGTAGCCAAATCGGAGGAACCGGTCGTTAAATTTGAGAAACCGGTGGCCAAAGTGGAGAAACCGGTGGTTAAATCGGAGAAAGCAGTGGCTAAATTAGCAGGACAGAAGCAGGGCATCATGCAGCCCAGGAAAGTGAGGATTGTGCTCGTTATCGATGAGCCGCAGCACGACTGGTGAGTGGAGCACTAAACATAGTCTCATATGCTCTCCCTTAGCTCTGCTGCTAACACTGCTAAACATGGCGGAGTTTTTTTCTCTCTCTCTCTCTCTCTCTCGCTCTCTCTCTCTCTAATTCTCCCTCTTTTTATCTGTGTCTCATTCTCACTCTCTCTGAGAAGCATGGTAGTGTTGTGTGTGTGTAATGGTGGTTGCTCAGAGTGTGTAATGGTGGTTGCTCAGAGTGTGTAATGGTGGTTGCTCAGAGTGTGTAATGGTGGTTGCTCAGAGCAGGGTTAAGGGCTGAGCTCTAGGACCATGGACAGCAGCTCGTTGGCTCTCTCCTAATGACATATGGGCATTGTAACATGGCGTCTGATCAGAGGAAAACACATTTTCTGTTGCTGCAAACCTGCAGAGAATTCAGAGGGAAGGATGCGTCGATGCATTTACTGCATTGCCCTTCTCTACCACCCCCTACTGCTGTCCCTCATCTGTCTGCTTAAAAACTGTTTATTTGGCAATCTGTGGACTGTAAAAGCACTCAATAATTCACAGCATATTTAAGAAGCCAGCAGTCTTTTGTTGATTACATTCAGCTCCTTGCTGCTATGCATCTCAGTATTTTCTATGATCAGGTGCTTCATGGGTACTGTAGTATTTGTGTCAAATACTTGCAGTTCCCGCAGGAAAAGGCTAACCATCTTGTAGAAGATCATACAACACTTATCTTACTATCGTCCTGCGGGAGAATTATGTACTTTTAGACCTTTGTGATGAAAATTATCAAAATGTGAACAATGTTATAAATATTGAAATCACCACAGGAAAGGTTTCACTCCTCAGCTATTGATCCTAATCAGGTATGTGTCCAGGCTGCTTCTGTACTGCAGCGATCAGCGACATTATCAGGCATAATAGTCTAACAGGGGGAGGTGGCTGCAGTGTTGTCAGAAGTAATGCAATACAGTACAATAAACAGTCTCATATGCACGGTGTACTAAACAGTTTCATATGCACAGTGTACTAAACGCAGTCTCATATGCACAGTGCTCTAAGCACAGTCTCATATGCACAGTGCTCTAAGCACAGTCTCATATGCACAGTGCTGTAAGCACAGTCTCATATGCACAGGGTACTAAACAAAGTCTCAGATGCACAGTGCTCTAAACACAGTCTCATATGCACAGTGTTCTAAGCACAGTCTCATAGGCACAGTGCACTAAGCACAGTCTCATATGCACAGTGCTCTAAACACAGTCTCATATGCAGTGTACTAAACACAGTCTCATATGCACGTTGCATTAACACAGTCGCATATGCACAGTGCACTAAACACATTTTCATATGCACAGTGCTCTAAGCACTCTCATATGCACAGTGATCTAAACAGTCTCAAATGCACAGTGCTGTAAACACAGTCTCATATGCACAGTGCACTAAGCAGTCTCATATGCACAGTGCTGTAAACACAGTCTCATATGCACAGTGCTCTAAGCACAGTCTCATATGCACAGTGCTCTAAGCACAGTCTCATATGCACAGTGCTCAACACAGTATCATATGCACAGTGCACTATACACAGTCTCATATGCACAGTGCTCTAAACACAGTCTCATATGCACAGTGCACTAAACACAGTCTCATATGCACAGTGCTGTAAACACAGTCTCATATGCACAGTGCACTAAACACAGTCTCATATGCACAGTGCTGTAAACACAGTCTCATATGCACAGTGCACTAAACACAGTCTCATATGCACAGTGCTGTAAACACAGTCTCATATGCACAGTGCTCTAAACACAGTCTCATATGCACAGTGCTGTAAACACAGTCTCATATGCACAGTGCACTAAGCAGTCTCATATGCACAGTGCTGTAAACACAGTCTCATATGCACAGTGCACTTAACACAGTCTCATATGCACAGTGGTCTAAGCACAGTCTCATATGCACAGTGCACTAAACACAGTCTCATATGCACAATGCACTAAACACAGTCTCATATGCACAGTGCTGTAAACACAGTCTCATATGCACAGTGCACTAAACACAGTCTCATATGCACAGTGCTGTAAACACAGTCTCATATACACAGTGCACTAAGCACAGTCTCATATTCACAGTGCACTAGACACATTCTCATATGCACAGTGCTCTAAACACAGTCTCATATGTACAGTACAGTAAGCACAGTCTCATATGCACAGTGCTCTAAACAGTCTCATATGCATAGTGCAATAAACAGTCTCATATGCACAGTGCACTAAACACAGTCTCATATGCACAGTGCTCTAAACAGAGTCTCATATGCATAGTGCACTAAACACAGTCTCATATGCACAGTGCTGTAAACACAGTCTCATATGCACAGTGCACTAAACACAGTCTCATATGCACAGTGCTGTAAACACAGTCATATGCACAGTGCACTAAACACAGTCTCATATGCACAGTGCTGTAAACACAGTCTCATATGCACAGTGCAATAAACAGTCTCATATGCACAGTGCACTAAACACAGTCTCATATGTACAGTGCTGTAAACACAGTCTCATATGCACAGTGCAATAAACACAGTCTCATATGCACAGTGCACTAAACACAGTCTCATATGCACAGTGCACTAAACACAGTCTCATATGCACAGTGCTGTAAACACAGTCTCATGTGCACAGTGCAATAAAGACAGTATCATGTGCACAGTGCACTAAACATAGTCTCATATGCACAGTGCTGTAAGCACAGTCTCATATGCACAGTGCACTAAACACAGTCTCATATACACAGTGCACTAATCACAGTCTCATATTCACAGTGCACTAGACACATTCTCATATGCACAGTGCTCTAAACACAGTCTCATATGTACAGTACAGTAAGCACAGTCTCATATGCACAGTGCTCTAAACAGTCTCATATGCATAGTGCAATAAACAGTCTCATATGCACAGTGCACTAAGCACAGTCTCATATGTACAGTGCACTAAACACAGTCTCATATGCACCGTGCTGTAAACACAGTCTCATATGCACCGTGCTGTAAACACAGTCTCATATGCACAGTGCTCTAAACAGAGTCTCATATGCATAGTGCACTAAACACAGTCTCATATGCACAGTGCACTAAGCACAGTCTCATATGTACAGTGCACTAAACACAGTCTCATATGCACACTGCACTAAGCACAGTCTCATAGTCTCAAACAAGCAGGCTAATTTGGCATTTTCTAAGGTGAGACAGAAGCCATTGGTAGCTTATTCTCAGCTGTTGCAGGTGCTTTTAATGAAATTTAACCGCATATATTTTGTAAAATAACAGCACTGTCGGGAAGTACGGGGAACTCATAATGGTAATTTCGAATGATATTGATCATACTATTGATCCATATAGCCTATTCCCTAATCGCACTAAACATGCACGAGCATGTCTGTTTCGCCATCATATAAGCAATCCGCCGAGGTGGAAAAGCAGGCTTTTAAAGGGAATGGGATATGACATTTTTATTGGTTTATTGCATGTCACGGCAAAGACACACCTATAATTAATGAAGAGACTAGGTTCAGCCCATTTGCATGTTGCACCGTGCTTAGCGCTAAAAAAACACGCCGTCTAAATAGCAAATGTGGACTTGGACACACCCTAAATGCACTTAATGCCATGCGCTTAGACCAAGCGGCAAGATGGCCAAGATAGAGCCCATAGTATTATATGCAGTAGCATGTATTTTACTGCAGATAATCTGCACTTCTTCCCCCTCTCTCTTCAGGTTGCCATAGCAGCCATGCAGGAATCTCCATGCAAACGACATCTAATGACTCTCACTCAAAGTCATTTCTCTTTTATAAAGGCACAGCACCCTCTTCTTTGGGCTGTCTTTCTCTCTCAGCCAATACAAACACATGCCTTTGGACACATGCAGATACAGAGAGGACTTAATCTAAATGCTTAATCCCATATGTGTACGATGACACAAATCAAACTGCCCTCATAACCCCTAATCCACCCCTAACACCAGTCATTTACCATCACATTAGCTCACTTATTTTATCACTTTAATTATACAGCCCAAATGTCATTAGATCTTATAATTGCATATTTCCTTAATTATATATGAATGGCCCACAGTCGTCTGGCCTTATAAAACACATTATTTCATTGAGATAAATGATCCCTGTGGTGTCCTGCAAGTGTCTGCTCTTGGACCCATTTTTTCACTTGGCCTGTTAAGCACTTATGCTAATCACATATATTAAATATATTGGGCATATATTAAAATCTGACAGTAGAGAGCATCAAAGCCTATTGTTACATCTGTACATATACACACACCTGTCCACACACACACAACTGCTAATGCCCACACACACACACACACACACACACATCCACAGATGACCACACACACCCACAAACAATGACACACCTGCAAATATTTACACACAGATATACACACACCTGCTAATGTCCACACACAGAGACACACACACACACACACACACACACACAACCACATACAGAAGAATCCTGAAGATTCCTGAAAAAAAGTGTTCAATCAATGGTTTGTAAGGAATACATTGTGAGATGAGTGGAGACCTATAAATGCAGGGATTTCTTGTCTAGGGGATGAGTGTTGACACATAGTGTCTCAATGGTCATATGAAAGGAGGAGAGAGTGTTTTATAACCCCCCTTACCCTTGGGACTAAAGTCACATTAGAAACATGACTTTAAATGTGTAATGTGTGTAATGTGTGTGTGAAGTGTGTAACGTGAGCTCTGTGTCCTTGTCTTTAGGGCCAAAGTGTTCAGAGGGAAAAAGCAAGGAGACTACGACATCAGAGTGGAACAGGTAAGTCTGTATTACATACACACACACACACACACACACGTACACACTCATGTGCGGTGATGATGTAGTGGTTGTGGTGTGGGTTGGGGTGATTATGTGATGGTTGTGGTGTGGGTTTGGGTGATGATGTAGTGGTTGTGGTGTGGGTTGGGGTGATGATGTAGTGGTTGTGGTGTGGGTTTGGGTGATGATGTGATGGTTGTGGTGTGGGTTGCGGTGATGATGTAGTGGTTGTGGTGTGGGTTGCGGTGATGATGTAGTGGTTGTGGTGTGGGTTTGGGTGATGATGTAGTGGTTGTGGTGTGGGTTGGGGTGATTATGTGATGGTTGTGGTGTGGGTTGGGGTGATGATGTAGTAGTTGTGGTGTGGGTTGCGGTGATGATGTAGTGGTTGTGGTGTGGGTTTGGGTGATGATGTGATGGTTGTGGTGTGGGTTTGGGTGATGATGTAGTGGTTGTGGTGTGGGTTTGGGTGATGATGTAGTGGTTGTGGTGTGGGTTGGGGTGATTATGTGATGGTTGTGGTGTGGGTTTGGGTGATGATGTGATGGTTGTGGTGTGGGTTTGGGTGATGATGTAGTAGTTGTGGTGTGGGTTGCGGTGATGATGTAGTGGTTGTGGTGTGGGTTGGGGTGATGATGTAGTGGTTGTGGTGTGGGTTTGGGTGATGATGTGATGGTTGTGGTGTGGGTTTGGGTGATGATGTAGTGGTTGTGGTGTGGGTTACGTTGATGATGTGATGGTTGTGGTGTGGGTTTGGGTGATGATGTGGTGGTTGTGGTGTGGGTTGGGGTGATTATGTGGTGTGGGTTGGGGTAATGATGTGATGGTTGTGGTGTGGGTTTGGGTGATGATGTAGTGGTTGTGGTGTGGGTTTGGGTGATGATGTAGTGGTTGTGGTGTGGGTTGGGGTGATGATGTAGTGGTTGTGGTGTGGGTTGCGGTGATGATGTAGTGGTTGTGGTGTGGGTTGCGGTGATGATGTAGTGGTTGTGGTGTGGGTTGGGGTGATTATGTGATGGTTGTGGTGTGGGTTGGGGTAATGATGTGATGGTTGTGGTGTGGGTTTGGGTGATGATGTAGTGGTTGTGGTGTGGGTTGCGTTGATGATGTGATGGTTGTGGTGTGGGTTTGGGTGATGATGTGATGGTTGTGGTGTGGGTTGGGGTAATGATGTGATGGTTGTGGTGTGGGTTTGGGTGATGATGTAGTGGTTGTGGTGTGGGTTTGGGTGATGATGTAGTGGTTGTGGCGTGGGTTGGGGTGATGATGTAGTGGTTGTGGTGTGAGTTGCGGTGATGATGTAGTGGTTGTGGTGTGGGTTGCGGTGATGATGTAGTGGTTGTGGTGTGGATTGCGGTGATGATGTAGTAGTTGTGGTGTGGGTTGCGGTGATGATGTAGTGGTTGTGGTGTGGGTTGGGGTGATTATGTGGTGTGGGTTTGGGTGATGATGTAGTGGTTGTGGTGTGGGTTGGGGTGATGATGTAGTGGTTGTGGTGTGGGTTGCGGTGATGATGTAGTGGTTGTGGTGTGGGTTGCGGTGATGATGTAGTGGTTGTGGTGTGGGTTGCGGTGATGATGTAGTGGTTGTGGTGTGGGTTGGGGTGATGATGTGATGGTTGTGGTGTGGGTTTGGGTGATGATGTAGTGGTTATGGTGTGGGTTTGGGTGATGATGTAGTGGTTGTGGTGTGGGTTGCGGTGATGATGTAGTGGTTGTGGTGTGGGTTGGGGTGATGATATAGTGGTTGTGGTGTGGGTTTGGGTGATGATGTGATGGTTGTGGTGTGGGTTGGGGTGATGATGTAGTGGTTGTGGTGTGGGTTGGGGTGATGGTGTAGTGGTTGTGGTGTGGGTTGGGGTAATGATGTGATGGTTGTGGTGTGGGTTGGGGTAATGATGTGATGGTTGTGGTGTGGGTTGGGGTGATGATGTGATGGTTGTGGTGTGGGTTGGGGTAATGATGTGATGGTTGTGGTGTGGGTTGGGGTGATGATGTAGTGGTTGTGGTGTGGGTTGCGGTGATGATGTAGTGGTTGTGGTGTGGGTTGCGGTGATGATGTAGTGGTTGTGGTGTGGGTTGGGGTGATGATGTAGTGGTTGTGGTGTGGGTTGCGGTGATGATGTAGTGGTTGTGGTGTGGGTTGCGGTGATGATGTAGTGGTTGTGGTGTGGGTTTGGGTGATGATGTAGTGGTTGTGGTGTGGGTTGCGGTGATGATGTAGTGGTTGTGGTGTGGGTTGGGGTGATGATGTAGTGGTTATGGTGTGGGTTTGGGTGATGATGTAGTGGTTGTGGTGTGGGTTGCGGTGATGATGTAGTGGTTGTGGTGTGGGTTTGGGTGATGATGTGATGGTTGTGGTGTGGGTTGGGGTGATGATCTGATGGTTGTGGTGTGGGTTGGGGTGATGATGTAGTGGTTGTGGTGTGGGTTGGGGTGATGATGTAGTGGTTGTGGTGTGGGTTGCGGTGATGATGTGATGGTTGTGGTGTGGGTTGGGGTGATGATGTAGTGGTTGTGGTGTGGGTTGGGGTAATGATGTGATGGTTGTGGTGTGGGTTGAGGTAATGATGTGATGGTTGTGGTGTGGGGTGATGATGTAGTGGTTGTGGTGTGGGGTGATGATGTAGTGATTGTGGGTTGGGGTGATTATGTGGTGTGGTGTGGGGTGATAATGTGATGGTTGTGGTGTGGGTTGCAGTAATGATGTGATGGGTGCATTTTAGGACAAATGGACCCGCGCAGGACAAACCTACTAAATCCTAACACCCACACGAAAGTGCTATATGTAAACATCTCTCTCAGATTACATTTTTTCCATTTTTAATGCTCTGATAGATCACTTTAAGGATTGTTTCTCCTGACAAATTTTCCTATTGAATTCTATGGAAAAATAAGTCAGGAGAAGAAACCCTTCAAGTTATCCATCCATATCTACTGTATTTCTGGCAGCAGAGTGATGATTTAAGGCTTGTTTGATACGTCAGACCCTTGATGACCTACAGCCATTTAGCCAACCGATGGCCCTATCTTACACCCGGCGCAAAGCGGCGCTAACCCAAACGTAAGTGTCTTTGCTATCTTACATCCGGCGCTAGGCTCATTATAACGCCTAGCGCTCACGTCCTTTAACTAGCATGTATTCTTGCGCCATCACAAGTGAACTGGGCGTGTTAGTCTTAAGATGAGCAGTGGCCAGGATTCTTTTTGGTGTATTGCTATCTTGAGCCAGCAGAAAGCGCTTGCGCTAGAACCACCAAAAACCTGGTCTAAAGTCATGTCACAGTTGTTTACATGTTATTTTAACAGCGCATATAAGTGCGTCTGCATAGGCATGTGCACAACGCGCGTACCCTCCTGTCTGTTACACACAGGGGCGCGCACAAGCATGACTAAAATATCTAGATCACAATGTGAAATATTATTATTGTGCAGGCTATATCAAAAATGCATAATAAGGTTCAATAGGTCCCATACCTTTCCCTCAGCGAAGGGAAACGATGCCACTTTACATTGCTCTCAGCCCACTCCATCAACATCCAGGCGATGTGCGATGATACGGGACAATGGCTATCCATTAAAAAGGAGCTGATAACACCTATATCAAGCCTAATGCGTGAATTGTCATTTACACCTAATGCCTGAATTGTCATTCAATGGAAAACTCACGCACTGCAATAGACGGACATTTGAGTTCTGAAAATGCGCTTCAGACGTCATTACAATACAGCTCTGTTTATCTAGGAATACAGCCTGTAAGTAAATAGAATGGTTTGTGACTGAAAAAAGTTCAAAACCTTGTCCAGTGAATATTGCTTTTATTGTTTTTCAAATAGCCTAGGCTACAGCGGATTCGCTGTGCATAAGGTTTTTTTTCGATAGCCTATGGTTAAAAAACGGCGATAAATGTCATCATGTTAACTGAATTGTAACCTTAGCTATTCTTCGTCCTTCATATTTTTCAAATTACAGTGACAAGGTTTCCATACCCTCAGCTTATTAAAACCCCGCTGATTTCACCTGTTATTCCATAACTGAACAAAATATTTTAAAGAGAACTAAGCGGCTAATTAGAAACAAAATTTGCAGCACGTTACAAAATTAAAATTAATTTACAATTAATTTTAATGCTATTATCTGCATGTGCGCTTTACATGAGCAGGTCTGTTTCTGTAAATCGCACTTTTCACGGTCTTCCTGGGAAAGTGGATCGTTTTAAAGCATTACGCTACCAGTAAAATAGGTTGGTCACATTTCCATAAGCAGGACATTATAAAACAAGGGAAAATATGCTGAACCTATGGGTTGCCAACCTGACAGATTTATTATATTTAGTGTCATCATTAAGGCAAAATAACGTTATTTATGTTATTAATCAAAATTAGAATGCAGGTAGCCTAATGAACTTCGGATGAAGCTTGAACATGAGTTAATTGCATAATCAAACGAAATTCGTTAAACAAGCAGGCTAATTTGGCGTTTTCTAAGGTGACACGGAAGCCATTGGTCGCTTATTCTCAGCTGTTGCAGGTGAAATTTAACCGCATATATTTTGTAAACAGCACTGCCAGGAATGACCGGGAACTCATAATGGTTAGCCCGAATAATATTGATCATAGGCTACTATTGATCCATATAGCCCAGGGTTTCTCAAACTTTTTTACCCCACGACCCCATTTCATGGGTGGGAAAAAATCGCGACCCCATACAAAAATTATAGTGCAATTACAACGCTGAAAAACTTTAGTCCAGAAACATATATTGGTGGTCTATTTCCAAAATAGTAGCAAATGCATTCACGTGCTATATCTTTATGAAAAACAAATAAAACAGACTTAATAGTAGCAAATACAGTACATTCACAGGCTATGTCTTTATGAAAAATAAAACGGACTGCTTAGTCTACTTAATAGGATGGATGTGCTTGGAGTGCTGAACACAGTTCATCAATGCGTAGCTGCGTTGGGCTGAGAAAGAGGCGGAGATCCCCTTCAACTCTCAGACGCGATCTATATTTATTTTTAATTAAAGTCAATGCTGAAAACCCGGATTCACACAGGTAAGTTGACGCGAAGCGGACAAGCTTTCTCAATGCAGCATTAGACAACTCGGGGTACTCACTGCGCACCGATATCCAGAGGTTTGCGAGGGGTTGCCCCGTGAAACTGGCTTTTAATGATTCGTCGCATGAAAGATCAATCAGCGCCTCCTGCTGGGTAAGTGGTAGGATTGTTATGTTGTCAGTAACAAATGGATTTCGGATCCAATTGTCTGCGCTCGCTTTTTCGGGGAAGTAGTTCTGAAACTGTCCTATGAGCCCGTATATGTGACTGCAGATGATGGGTTTCAAATCGTCTTTTGACATGTTCTTCTCCTCCAAAAAGTCATCAAGCAGCGCAAATGCCTCGAAATCTCCAGTGTTTACCCTGGTGTGCCACAAACGCAGTTTCTTAATCCAGCTCTCAATTTTGTCTGTGAGACCAAAAAGGTTGGTGTCCCGACCTTGTAGTCCGGCATTTAACACATTCAGGCGATCAAAAATATCGGCTAAATATGATAGCTGGGCCAGCCACTTAGGATCAGCACATTTCTCGGCTAATGGGTTCTTTTGTCCGCAAAGAAAATCTGTACTTCCTCTCGGAGTTCGAACAGGCGACTTAACACCCTGCCCCGAGATAGCCACCTAACTTCTGTATGATATAGCAGCTGATTGTGATCAGAGCCCATTTCGTCGCACAATACTCTGAATATGCGTGAACTAGTGGCGCTAGTCTTCACTGCATTGACAGCACTAACTGCATTGTCAAGCACCTGTTTCAAACTGGGTGGCTTTTTTTTTCGCCACAAGGGCTTGTCTGTGAATGATGCAATGGGTCCAAACTGCGTTTGGGGCAACAGCCTGAACCCTTGTGACGAGTCCACTGTTTTACCCGTCATCGCACGGGCTCCATCACTACAGATCCCCACGCAGCGTTGCCAATCCAGGCCATTGTCACTAATAAATGAATACAGTGTAGCAAACAGCTGCTCCCCAGTTGCACGATCCGTTAAAGTTCGACAAAACAGAAAGTCCTCCTAAAGCTCTCCGTCATGCTCATATCGAATGTATGTTAATAGCTGAACATCAGAAGAAACGTCAGTCGTTTCGTCAAGTTGAATGGCAAAGAATGGGCTTAATTGCTTAACTTTAGCAATTACCTGGCACATAACATCCTCAGCTATGCTATCAATTCGCCTCGAAATTGTGTCGTTTGAGAGCGGTATTGTACTCATCTGATCTGCGGCGCTTTGTCCCAATACAACAGAAACCATTTCCTTGGCACAAGGAAGGAAAAACTGTTCTCCAATTGTGTGGGCTTTACCGGTCTTCGCGATCCAATGTGCGACGACAAATGAAGCCTGTAGCCCCCGTTCGTTTGCTGTTGTTGCAGTTTTAAGCACGGTTTTCTGTCCTTGTAAAACTTTTTGTTTCCTCTGAAAGGAATCTAGAAATGCTTGAAATGCGATGTGTTTAGTTTGCAAGTGGCGTTGCATTTTACATGGCTTAAAGCTCTCGTTAGCTAGAACTTCCCCACACACGACACATTGTGGTCTTGGGTCCTCCTCATGTCCGGTCCATGTAAAGCCATAGGCGTGGAATTTCGGGTCATAACTTCTTTTATTCCTTTTTGTTTTATTTGTATTTTTGTAATTTTCTGCTGGCCAGAATTTGACTCACCTCCAGCACCACTGCTGACAACAAACTTGTTCATTTTCGTGACTGCTGTATTGGCGCGCTACACAGGCGATGGGGTAGTGCTGTAACGCTAAACGCATGCATGTCGGTAGATTAAAAATAATCGGTCAGAAAAGACAGATTTTACGAAAAAACAGGCATTTTGTTTTTCATTAAAAAAAAGTAAAGAAATGCTTATGGTTAAAAAAAAAAATATTCAATTTATTTTAATTTTAGATTTTTTTTGGCGACCCCACCATGACCCTTTGGCGACCCCAAGTGGGGTCGCGACCCATAGTTTGAGAACCGCTGATATAGCCTATTCCTTGATCGCACTAAACACGCACGAGCATGTCTGTTTCGCCATCATTCCGCCAAGTTGGAAAAGCAGGCTTTCAAAGGGAATGGGATATGACATTTTGATTAGTTTATTGCATGTCATGCCCAAGACCAGCCTGGTCTCACTCCCAAGTCGTCACATAGCGACGCTTGGGCAGCTCCTAAGGCGTCATCCTTTAGATGAAGAAAAAATAAATAAAAAAAAGCATAATATTGAAGTGCCACAACCAAAGACAAATTATGTGGCCACAACCGTCAATATACGACGCAAAAGGCTGCGTCAATATACGACGCAAAAGGCTGCGTCAATATACGACGCAAAAGGCTACCTTTGGCGTCACATAGCGACGCTTGGGCAGAAGCGTCGCTATGTGACGAGTCCGCATGAGACCACGTTGCCAAGACACACCTATAATTAATGAAGAGACTAGGGCCACGTTCAATCTGAAAACGGTGTGCACCGTTTTGCTACGGTTTCCGGGTTGAACGACATGTTTCCTCGAAACGGTGTGCAACAGGCTTTGAGGTACGTTTTCTCTCGTTTGGTGGGTGTGTCAGAGGTGTTACCCAATCAGCAGCGACGTACGGCGACGGTAAACCCCCCCGTATTAAAAAGACAGTGCGCACAATTGGATCCAACTTACTAAAGTCCTTTACAAATGCATCAACTGCAGCTTGGTGTATGCAACAATTGAAGACATTAGAAGACATGTTTGTATCTTTTGCTATTGTTTGTACCATTGTGGAGTGACACTTCCATAAACTTTTCTACTCCACTCTACTCCTCTAAATATATAATGGTAAATATTACAATAGCATATCACAACAAATGATCAGCAATAATGATATGCCTAATACTCATAATAAAATAATTAGCTCCTATAGATTGTAACACAGTCTCGAAGGTAAGAAGTGGATTACCTCACCTGAAATGTTTGCCTTGTCATCCTGAAATGCGAGTCAAATGTTGGATCACTATACTTAGGACACAGTTTCCACATACCCCTTCACTCGATTGTGATGTTCTCTGCTATTCTGGACTGCAAGGGCAGTGACTGTAACATCAAGCGTATTTTGGAGTATTAAACACGTATTTAAACCGATTTCATCAGGCTCCGAAAATTCTTCGAAAAGAACGCAAAGAGTGGCCTTCTCAGCTGCCATAGTTGCAACGCTTGCGTAACATAACAGGGTGTTCAACGCACCACCGTTTCTGTTTAAATAAACGTTTTGCTACATTTTGTTGGGGCTGAACGCAGCCCAGGTTCAGCCCAGTTGCACCTTGCACCGTGTTTAGCGCCCAAACAACACGCCGTTAAAACAGCAAAAGTGGACTTGGACACACCCTAAATGGACTTAGCGCCATGCGCTTAGACCAAGCGCCAAGATCGCCATGATAGGGCCGACGTGTTCCATACTGTTCCAGTGTAATTTACAACTAAATCTAGTCCCACCCCCCAATTCCCATAGAGATCCATTCAAATGCAGAGATGTTATAGTATCGCTTGTAAGAGTACCAGAAAATAAGATATCAAGAGTCTTTTGATGTTGTTGGGTCACAGACATCAGGAAGTCATGGCATGCAAAGCCAAAGGATATGCGACCAAATATAAAAAATTTAAAGGCACAGTCAACTTAGTGTATGTAAACTTCTGGCTCACTGTAATTGTGATATAGTGAATTAAAAGTGAAATAATCTGTCTGGAAACAATTGTTGGAAAAATTACTTGTGTCATGCACAAAGTAGATGTCCTAACTGACTTGCCAACACTATAGTTTGCTAACATGAAATCTGTGGAGTGGTTAAAAATGAGTTTTAATTACTTCGGCCTAAGTGTATGTAAACATCTGACTTCAACTGTAGGTATTCTATCTCTTGATCAGGAAAAAGCTTTTGACTGGGTTGATCATGGTTTTTTGTTTTCCATTTTGAGGGCTTATAGTTTTGGGGATGGTTTTTTATCATGTTTGGGAGGTTTGTATGAGGGTGCCTCATGCATGGTTAAAGTGGGGGGTGGGCTGAGTCGTCCATTTCCTGTTAGGAGAGGTATTCGGCAGGGCTGTCCAATATCTCGCCAACTATATTCTCTGGCTATCGAGCCATTATTATGAAGACTCAGGCAGAAGCTAACTACTGTCCCTACCGGGGCTTCCGCAGAACTCGCCTATCAGAACTATCAGCTTATGCTGATGACATCAATATTTTAATAAAAAACCAGGGAGATGTAGAGGTTTTAAAGGACAGTTTGGGGGTTTATCAGAAGGCCTCCTCAGCTAAAGTAAATTGGAGGAAAAGTGAGGCCTTGCGGGTGGGGCAGGAGTGGGAGGGGGCAGTTCCCAGCCTGCCAGGGGGTCTGAGGTGGGGGAAGGGGGGAATGAAACTTCTGGGCGTGTTTCTAGGGACTGAGGAGTTCCAGAGGCGGGTGGGTGTAGTGGAGAAGGTGTCCGCCAGGTTGTCTAAATGGAAATGGTTTCTAACCCAGCTGTCCTATAGGGGAAGAGTACTGGTCACCAATAACTTGGTCGCTTCGATGCTATGGCACAAATTAACTGTCCTACCTCCACCAAGGGGCCTGGTAGATCAGGTGCAGCAGATGATCATTCGGTTCTTTTGGTCTGGACATCACTGGGTGAGGGCACCTGCACTGTACCTGCCAGTACAGGAGGGAGGACAAGGCCTCATGGACATTCCAGCCAGGATCATGGCCTTCAGGCTGCAGACTGCCCAGAGGCTGCTGTACGGGTGTGGACTGAGCTGGTTGGATGTGGCCCGACTGCTGCTGAGGAGGGCAGCTGGCCTTGGCTATGATAAGCAGCTTTTTCTGCTTTGGCATGAAGAGGTGGACTGGTCAGGACTGACACCATTCTACCAGTCAGTGTTACAGTCTTGGCAGGTCTTTAAAGTCCAATGGGATCCAACTGCGGAACCAGGCATGTGGCTCTTTGCATTTCAGCGATTTTATAAACACTAGTTGTTTGTCCTCTCCCAGTGTACGATCTAGCCTACGGGAGGCAGGCTGTGCCAAACTGGGGCACATGATGAGGATATCTGTGGCAAGGCTGGGGGAAATGACAGGAATCCGGTCTTCCAGACTGCTGCACAGGTTGGTCCGGTCTTCCAGACTGCTGCACAGGTTGGTCCGGTCTTCCAGACTGCTGCACAAGTTGGCCCGGTCTTCCAGACTGCTGCACAGGTTGGTCCGGTCTTCCAGACTGCTGCACAGGTTGGTCCGGTCTTCCAGACTGCTGCACAGGTTGATCTGGTCTTCTAGACTGCTGCACAGGTTAGTGGAGGTTAGTGCTTCCCTGCCAGGGCCCCTCAGAGCGTTTGCTGAGAGCCATACTCTGTCTGATCAATGGGATGATGATTGTGAGTATACTTTACCCCCTCTGACTGTCTCTCCTGCTGTAGGGGAGTGGCAGGAGGAACAGGGGAGCTTCTTGTCTCTTTCAACCCGAGTTGGGGAAGATTGAGACCCTTGGGAAGAAAGCCCTGTACTACACCTGCGTTAAAGTGTTACACTTACGCTCTCTGGCAAGGCTGAAGGTGTCGAAGTGGACTGAGTTTTTTGGTCCAGGGTCTTCTCCGAAAGGCTGTTGGCGGTCCCTGTACAAGCCCCCTGTTGACAAACGGACAGGCGATCTCCAGTGGAGGATTGTGCATGGGGCGATAGCTACGAACAGATATCTGGCACACCTAGATTCTAGTGTTGGGGAGGGCTGTATTTTTTGTACTCAGAGGGAAACGACATACCACATGTTTGTACAGTGTCACAGGTTGAGGGAGCTGTTCACTTTTTTGAAGGGGTGTTTTCAGGGTTTAGGGGTATCCTTTTCTTTTGAATTATTTATTTTTGGGCACTGTTAAAAAAAGGCAGATTCATGTTTTAATTAACTTGTTGTCTGGACTAGCCAAGTTGTCTATATGGAAGACGAGGAAGAGCTGCATTATGGGTCAGGGGTCAGTTGACCCCGTCTTTATGTTAAAGGGACTGCTTGCAGCCCGCATCAGGGTGGACTTCAGTTTTTATAGCCTCACAGACAACATGGAGGCTTTTGTAAATACATGATGCATCGAGGAAGTATTTTGTTCTATTCAGTGTGATGTGTTGGTACTTCATTTTTGAAGTACTTTTTTGTCTGTTTTATCCATTTCTAATTTTATTTTTTCTTTCTTTTTCGGGCCTTGTGAAATGATCCATTCCCAGTAATGGTGGTTGTTTTTGCCTTTTGTTAATTGGACTATTTTCCATTGGTTTTCCGGAAATGGTTTTCTCTTTTTTTGTTGTTTTCACTTTTAAGTTTACTTTCTTATTTTCTGTTTGTTTGTAAATATGTGAACACATAGGTCTCGTCCTTTGTTCTGTGCATTAACGGAGACCTTAAAACTCAAACTCTCTCTCTCTCGCACCCTCTCTGCCCTCCTGCCTCTCTCTCTCTCTCTCTCTCTGCCCTCCTGCCTCTCTCTGTTCAGTAGCAGTTACGTGATTGCATTATAATGTTTGTTGTATGTGCTGATTTTGTGGGATCTGTTTCAGGCAATGTTCTCAGAGATCACCATAGTGTCACACACTGCTGGTAGCGTGGACGTGCAAGTGCTGCGGAATGGGACCAAAGTGGCCAGGTAAAAACCTCAGGATATCAAAGCATGTTAGGCCTGACTCACAGATCTCCTGTGGGCACCTGTCCTTTCTAAACTGTACCGCAGGTAGAAAATACTCATAACATGTTTTTTAGATTCCTAAGGAATGAAAACTGGCACGAGTTATACAAACATTTGGAACAGAAAATAAACATTTTAAAAATCATCCCCATATTCCTGTAGCAGTGGTCTGGTGTTTGAACCTTTATCTTCATGCCTGAGGCACATATAGCTTTGAGCTGGGTTTGTTCTGTAAAATGATCTGCTGTTGTCTGGCTGAAGTGGTGGTATTACTGTGCAGAGCTAAAACAGAACTAACACAATTTCACTACAGTCAGTATCACAGTGCTGTTTGTTTGTGTTTTCAATCTCTGAAAGATCTTTCAAGCCAGACTTTGTTTTGGTACGGCAACACGCCTTCAGTATGACAAAAAATGAAGATTTTCGTAACCTGATCATCGGTCTGCAATACGCCGGCATCCCGAGCATCAACTCTCTCAAGTCCATCTACAACCTGTGCGACAGACCCTGGGCGGTAAGGTGCCCCTTACCCAACACACTGTAAAACATTGATAAATATCTCACATCACCAACATTACATGAATGAAGACCAGAATTAAGCAATTTCTTGTGCTCTCTCAAGCAATTTATCAGACTTTTAACTAACACTCAGTTTAGTATAATATGAATGTTTTATAGGAAACTCACAGTTGCAAAGTATAAAAGTTATGTGCTGCTGTCACACCGCTACTATAATGCACTGCTGACACACCGCTACCGCTACTATAATGCACTGCTGACACACCGCTACTATAATGCACTGCTGCCACACCGCTACTATAATGCACTGCTGACACACTGCTACTATAATGCACTACTGCCACACTGCTACTATAATGCACTGCTGACACACTGCTACTATAATGCACTGCTGACACACTGCTACTATAATGCACTACTGCCACACTGCTACTATAATGCACTGCTGACACACTGCTACTATAATGCACTGCGGACACACTGCTACTATAATGCACTGCTGACACACTGCTACTATAATGCACTGCTGACACACTGCTACTATAATGCACTGCTGACACACTGCTACTATAATGCACTACTGCCACACTGCTACTATAATGCACTGCTGACACACTGCTACTATAATGCACTGCGGACACACTGCTACTGTAATGCACTGCTGTCACACTGCTACTATAATGCACTACTGCCACACTGCTACTATAATGCACTGCTGTCACACTGCTACTATAATGCACTGCTGACACACTGCTACTATAATGCACTGCTGTCACACCGCTACTATAATGCACTGCTGCCACACTGCTACTATAATGCACTGCTGCCACACTGCTACTATAATACACTGCTGCCACACTGCTACTATAATGCACTGCTGCCACACCGCTACTATAATGCACTGCTGCGACACTGCTACTATAATGCACTGCTGTCACACTGCTACTATAATGCACTGCTGCAACACTGCTACTATAATGCACTGCTGCGACACTGCTACTATAATGCACTGCTGTCACACTGCTACTATAATGCACTGCTGCCACACTGCTACTATAATGCACTGCTGCCACACTGCTACTATAATGCACTGCTGCCACACTGCTACTATAATGCACTGCTGTCACACCGCTACTATAATGCACTGCTGACACACTGCTACTATAATGCACTGCGGACACACTGCTACTATAATGCACTGCTGACACACTGCTACTATAATGCACTGCTGTCACACTACTACTATAATGCACTGCTGTCACACTGCTACTATAATGCACTGCTGCCACACTGCTACTATAATGCACTGCTGCCACACTGCTACTATAATGCACTGCTGCTACACTGCTACTATAATGCACTGCTGCCACACTGCTACTATAATGCACTGCTGCCACACTGCTACTATAATGCACTGCTGCAACACTGCTACTGTAATGCACTGCTGCCACACTGCTGCTATAATGCACTGCTGCCACACTGCTACTATAATGCACTGCTGTCACACTGCTACTATAATGCACTGCTGCATCACTGCTGCTATAATGCACTGCTACTGTAATGCACTGCTGCCACACTGCTACTATAATGCACTGCTGTCACACCGCTACTATAATGCACTGCTGCCACACTGCTACTATAATGCACTGCTGCCACACTGCTACTATAATGCACTGCTGCAACACTGCTACTGTAATGCACTGCTGCCACACTGCTGCTATAATGCACTGCTGCCACACTGCTACTATAATGCACTGCTGTCACACTGCTACTATAATGCACTGCTGCATCACTGCTGCTATAATGCACTGCTACTGTAATGCACTGCTGCCACACTGCTACTATAATGCACTGCTGCCACACCGCTACTATAATGCACTGCTGCCACACCGCTACTATAATGCACTGCTGTCACACCGCTACTATAATGCACTGCTGCCACACCGCTACTATAATGCACTGCTGCCACACCTCTACTATAATGCACTGCTGACACACTGCTACTATAATGCACTGCTGCCACACCTCTATTATAATGCACTGCTGACACACTGCTACTATAATGCACTGCTGACACACTGCTACTATAATGCACTACTGCCACACTGCTACTATAATGCACTGCTGCCACACTGCTACTATAATGCACTGCTGCCACACTGCTACTATAATGCACTGCTGTCACACTGCTACTATAATGCACTGCTGCAACACTGCTGCTATAATGCACTGCTGACACACTGCTACTATAATGCACTGCTGCAACACTGCTACTATAATGCACTACTGCCACACTGCTACTATAATGCACTGCTGCAACAATGCTACTATAATGCACTGCTGCCACACTGCTACTATAATGCACTGCTGCCACACTGCTACTATAATGCACTGCTGCCACACTGCTACTATAATGCACTGCTGCAACACTGCTACTATAATGCACTGCTGTCACACTGCTACTATAATGCACTGCTGTCACACTGCTACTATAATGCACTGCTGCAACACTGCTGCTATAATGCACTGCTGACACACCGCTACTATAATGCACTGCTGACACACTGCTACTATAATGCACTACTGCCACACTGCTACTATAATGCACTGCTGACACACTGCTACTATAATGCACTGCTGACACACTGCTACTATAATGCACTACTGCCACACTGCTACTATAATGCACTGCTGCCACACTGCTACTATAATGCACTACTGCCACACTGCTACTATAATGCACTGCTGCCACACTGCTACTATAATGCACTGCTGACACACTGCTACTATAATGCACTGCTGCAACACTGCTGCTATAATGCACTGCTGTCACACTGCGACTCTACTGTGATTTTATGAAGTCAGAATGTTATTATATAAAATTGGAAAAAGTCCTGTTGTGACAGAGCAGGCTGGTTGTTATATTTTTTCCCAGTTTGCCCAGCTGATAAATGTCCAGAGGAGTCTGGGGCCTGATACCTTCCCACTGATTGAACAAACATTCTACCCTAATTATAAAGAGATGGTGAGAGAACTCTATCATTCCACCCTGTCAGAATCACAGCCAGGTGTCATTATATACAATAAGAGCTCTGCACGCCTTTCCCTGTAGCACTGAAATTGTGTGTATTTGTGTACACAGACAAAGAGAGGGTCTGTCTCACTGAAATGGTGTGTAGTTGTGTACACAGAAAGAGAAGGTCTATAGCACTGAAATGGTGTGTAGCTGTGTACATAGATGAGGGGGGCGGAGTCTATAGCAAAGGGAGGTCTGAGAGGATGACCTCACCATGACCTGTGCCTGTTCCTTTAGATCACGATGCCCAAGTTCCCTGTAGTGGTGAAGATTGGACATGCCCACTCTGGGAGAGGGAAGGTGAGAGAACCTGTGGGAAACTCTACTGAGGTTTCAATGATAATGTACAGCAATTAGGCCATTATCTTCTGTGTGGGATGAGGAGCTATTTTTATAATAATAGTAATCAATTATTTTTATTTGGTGTAACATACAAAGCATTCAGCATTGAGGAACACTGAGCTGCATCATGAAGAAACCCTGCAGCTCACACATATACTGTACTCTTCCTGCCTTTTGTCCCTGCTTATTCTCAGGTAAAGGTGAACACACACAGTGATTTTCAGGACATCGCGAGTGTCGTCGCTCTCACACACACTTACACCACCACTGAGCCCTTCATCGAATCCAAGTATGACATCAGAGTCCAGAAGATAGGCAGTGACTACAAAGCTTATATGTACGTATTTATATCACATGGATGTGTTTTTATCACATGCATGTATATTTATCACATATACCTCATGTATCCATTTATATCACATGTATGTACTCATGACACTTGTATAAATTACGATTAGATGGTGAATTTATAACCAGTTAGAGCTTCTAAAACACCATTTTCCTGCTGTAGAGCTGTTAGAGAGTGTGTGTGTGTGTGTGTGCATGTGTCATTCTCCTGCTGTAGAGCTGTTAGAGTGTGTGTGTGTGTCATGCTCCAGAGGTGGAAATCCAGGGGACATAAAGTAAAAGTCCTACCGTGTTTCTTCCACCCATAGACTCACTAATTAGTTCTACTTGCTGAAGAATTATGTTAATTAGCAAATCCAGGTGATTGGAGCAAAATACTGGGGAGGACTTTTACTTTATGTCCCCTGGATTTCCACCTGTGTGTGTGTGTGTGTGTGTGTGTGTGTGTGTGTGTGTGTGTGTGTGTGTGTGTGTGTGTGTGTGTGTGTGTGTGTGTGTGTGTGTGTGTGTGTGTGTGTGTGTGTGTGTGTGTGTGTGTGTGTGTGTGCGTCATGCTTCTGCTGTAGAGCTGTAAGAGTGAACGTGTGTATCTGTTTCTGTCTCTTCCTCAGGAGAACCTCCATCTCAGGGAACTGGAAGGCTAACAGCGGCTCTGCTATGCTGCAGCAAGTCGCCATGAGAGAACAGTGAGTTCCAGAGCCCAGGCCTGAGCAAAACCAGCACTCCCTCCGGTGGACATTCATATACTGCAGCCACCTAGAGTAGGGTTTTTTTTTCCAAGCAAATTTCTGCAGGCACACAAAACAACAACCAACAACTGTGTACAAAGATAAAACACACACACGCACACACACACGTTCTGAATACGTATGCTTCTCAGTGCTCGTTTCTCTCACAGGTACCAGCAGTGGGTGGACACCTGCTCAGAGATCTTTGGTGGTTTAGAGATATGTGCTGTAAAAGCCATTCATGGCAAGGATGGCAGAGATTATATCACAGAGGTGAGCACAACACATATTTATTCAAGTGGAAAGTATCCAAAGCCACAATTAAATAACTAGATTTGTAGATATGCATACAAGCTACTTGTTAAAATTTCATTTTATGTACATTTTGATTTGTTGGTGCATGTGTTTATTAACACTGTTTTGGGGGCACAGGTGTTGGGTTTATTAACACTGCATTGGGGGTTTCAGGTGTATTAACACTGTTTTTGGGGTGTTTGGGGTGTAGGTTTTAGGTTCATCAATGCCCTTGATTGGAGATGACCAGGAGGAGGACAGACAGCTTATAGCAGATCTAGTCGTGTCCAAACTGAACCAGCGAGCAGCAAGGGCCCCAGCACGCCCTGCTGTGAGACCAATGACTGCCCAACCACAACAGGTAGTGCACCCTACAGCTAATGCCCTACAGGTACTGCACCCTACACCTAGTGCCCTACAGGTAGTGCACCCTACACCTAATGCCCTACAGGTACTGCACCCTACACCCAGTGCCCTACAGGTACTGCACCCTACACCTAGTGCCCTATAGGTACTGCACCCTACACCTAGTGCCCTACAGGTACTGCACCCTACACCTAGTGCCCTACAGGTACTGCACCATACAGGTAGTGCCCTATAGGTAGTGCACCCTACAGGTAGTGCCCTATAGGTAGTGTATCCTTCAGGTACTGCACCCTACACCTAGTGCCCTATAGGTACTGCACCCTACAGGTAGTGCCCTATAGGTACTGCACCCTACACCTAGTGCCCTACAGGTACTGCACCCTACACCTAGTGCCCTATAGGTACTGCACCCTACAGGTAGTGCCCTATAGGTACTGCACCCTACAACTAGTGCCCTATAGCTACTGCACCCTACACCTAGTGCCCTATAGGTACTGCACCCTACACCTAGTGTCCTATAGGTAGTGCACCCTACAGGTAGTGCCCTATTGGTAGTGTATCCTACAGGTAGTGCCCTAAAGGTACTGCACCTTACACCTAGTACCCTAGAGGTAGTACCCTAAAGGTAGTGCCTTATAGGTAGTGTATCCTACAGGTAGTGCCCTAAAGGTACTGCATTCTGCACCTAGTGCCCTATAGGTAGTGCACCCTACAGGTAGTACCCCAAAGGTAGTGCCCTGTAGGTAGTGTATCCTACAGGTAGTTCCCTATAGGTACTGTATCATACAGGTAGTACCCTAAAGGTAGTGCCCTATAGGTAGTGCATTCTACAGGTAGTGCCCTAAAGGTACTCCATGCAGTGATGTTTGACTGTGTTGCTCCATGCAGTGATGTTTGACTGTTGCTCCATGCAGTGATGTTTGACTGTGTTGCTCCATACTGTGATGTTGTGTCTTTCAGACTCTCCCCCCGAAGGAGCTCCACAATAAGGCTCCAGCTGAGCGTCCATCACCTCCAGGTTGCATATATAACATAATATTAAATGTCTGGACACTTGTTTGTCTTGCATGCGTGTGCGTGCGTGCGTGTGCGTGCGTGTGTGTGTATGTGTGTGCATGTGTGTGTGCTGCTCTTGTGGGTGTGCTCTGTGGGTCCTTCCACTTGCTCACAGGGTGTTGTGACGCGTCTAGTGAGACGTTGCATGTAGGGATGCATGTGACTTTCCTCCCTTAGCCCCTGCCACTGGCCAACCCAGTCCTGGGTAAAGGAAGGCGAGCGCGTAAGTCTTTTGAGGCCAGTACACAGCCTCTCCCTCACCAAGACTCCTACTATGCCTCCTGGCGGCAGCCCACGGTAACTGGCAGATGGGAGTAGGTGCGAATGGACTGGGAGCTCCTAGCTAGAACCCTGCACATCAGCAGCACAGGGTTTTTGGTCGCTAACAGCTGGGACTGGGTGGCAGCTGTTTTCGGCAGACCCCTGTGCGGTTGAGCAGCTCTATTTAGGGACCGCACTGCTCACCCCAACTGGGGAAGGGCCTAGAAAATGTGGCCTAAAAATTGCCCACTCAACCCACGCCTGGATAGGTTACCGCGCCTGTCGGGTTATTCCACCTCTGCGGTCGAAATAAAAATAGAAATAAAAATAAGAAATCATGCAATCTGAAATTGGCAACATGGAATGTAAGGACTCTCCTGGACTCCTATGGTAGCTCTGATAGACCCCATAGGAGAACAGCCTTGGTTGCTGCCGAGCTGAGTTGCTGTAATATCGAAATTGCTGCTCTGAGTGAGACCAGGCGCTTGGATGACGGCTCTCTAACAGAAGAAGGGATGGGCTACACATTCTTCTGGAAAGGTTACCCCCAGGTGGACAACATCTGCACGGTGCGGGACTGGCCATTAAGAATACACTACTACCAAGACTCACTGAAACACCTGTTGGGATTAGTGAAAGACTAATGATCCTCCGTATCCCCCTGGTCAAGAATCGCTTCGCCACACTTCTCAGTGCTTACGCACCAACCCTGCCATCCGAGAGTGAGGCCAAGGATTGCTTCTACCAGGCACTGGACGAGGCTCTTCGCCGGATCCCCAAGAGTGATAAGATCTTCTTGCTTGGGGACTTCAACGCCCGAGTGGGACAGAACAGCAGGGTATGGAGTGGAGTGCTTGGCAGACATGGTATTAGTCAGGAAAATGCAAATGGCATGAGATTACTCACTCTGCTCTGAACATAACCTGACCATAACCAACACCATCTTCCAGTGATTTATAAATATAAAACATCCTGGATGCACCCTCGCTCCAAACACTGGCACCTGATTGACTATGTCATAGTGAGACACAATGACATCAGAGATGTTCTCATCACCCGTGCCATGAGAGGTGCAGAATGCTGGACAGACCACCGTATGATTATGTCCAAGGTCCACATGAAAGTGCGCCCCCCCTTGTGGCTACGAGGGCCCAAAAGGAGGCGAATAAACTGCACCCGCCTGGAAAACAGTGATGCAAGAAATGAGTTCTGTCGTTCCCTGGCTGAGAAACTAGGGGAGATGGAACTGTCTGTGAGTTCAGAGAACATCATGGGCCAGAAGTGGACCTCTATCAGCTCGGCTCTCTATGAGGCAGCAGCCCAAACCATCGGCTATAAGAGCAAGAACCACCCAGACTGGTTTGACGATAACTCGGACACCATCCATAACTTGCTGAAGAACATGCACAAACTACACCGGGCAACCCTAAACAACCCATCATCCAGCATCACCAGGCAGCCACGGCAGAGAGCTCGACGGGAAGTCCAAAGGACTACTCGGACCATACAGAACGAGTGGTGGACCAAAAAGGCACAGGAAATCCAGTCATTTGCCAATAAAAATGACATGCACAACTTTTACAATGCTGTCAAAACCGTCTACGGCCCAGTAAATCGCTGTATCACTCCCCGGAAAATAGCAGATGGTCTAACAGTATTGAAGGACCAAAATAGCATCCTGTTGAGGTGGGCTGAACATTTTGATACCCTACTTAATCAGGACTCTGATGCAGACTCCATCATTCTGGACGAACTGCCTAAACTTCCTCCCATGCACAACCTCAGCCAGCCCCCAACCTTCCTGGAGGTTCTATCAGCTATCTGCTCCTTCAAAAACAACAAGTCCCCTAGTAATAACAAGATCCCTGCTGAGCTGCTAAAGCAGGGAGGATACCTCTGTACAAGAACTTTACACCAATACATCACCAAGGCCTGGGCTGATGAGAACATCCCACAACAATGGAGAGACACCAATATTGTCACCATTTATAAGAACAAGGGTGACAAGGCCATCTGTGGCAACAGTAGGGGTATATCACTCCTTGCTGTTGCTGGTAAGGTCCCGGCTAAGGTGATGCTCCAGAGGCTGATCAACAACATCACAGAGTCAATGCTGCCTGAATCACAGTGCGGGTTTAGGAAGAACAGGAGCACGGTCGACATCATTTTCACAGCCCGGCAGCTTCAGGAAAAGTGCCGGGAACAACATGCGGACCTGTTTATAGCCTTTGTCGACCTCTCCAAAGCCTTCGACACTGTCCACATCCTCCTCAGGTTTGGCTGCCCCAACAAATTTGTTAACATCCTCCGCCAGTTTCACGATGGAATGACTGCTCGGGTGACCATAGGAGGGCAAGAGTCTGCCCCCTTCCCTGTACATACAGGGGTTAGGCAGGGATGTGTGCTAGCACCAGTGCTCTTTAACATCTTCCTCCTATGTGTCACCAAGCTTCTCCACAAAGAGATTGAGGACAGCAGCGGTGTGGCAGTGGACTTTAGGCTAGATGGCAACCTTTTTAATATCAGGAGGTTCCAAGCAACCACCAAACTGCATAGAGAAAGGGTCCTTGAGCTGCAGTATGCAGATGACTGCGCTCTTGTGTCTCACACTCCACAAGGCCTCCAGTCTGTCCTTGCTGCGGCAGTGAGAGCATACAGCAGGATGGGATTGACTATCAACACCACCAAAACGGAAGTAGTCTGCTAATGGAGTGCCAAAATCCCATCCACACCATCTGCCTTCACTGTTGCTGATGAACAACTGTCAGTAGTTCCATCGTTCAGATATCTGAGGAGTATTCTCTCTGACGACACCAGCATTGACAATGAGGTCCAGAACCGAATTAAACAGGCATCAGCCGCCTTTGGGAGACTCCGGCGCCGGGTCTTTCAAAACAAGAACCTACACCACCGCATGAAGGTCTGCGTCTACCAAGCCATCTGCATTACCATCCTCCTTTACAGCTGTGAAGCTTGGGTAACTTACAGCAGCCACATCAAGTCCCTGGAGCACTTCCAAATACGCTGCCTGCAGCGCATCCTGGGAATTACCTGGCGTGATCGTGTGCCTCATTATGAAATACTCGTAAAGACCAATTGCAGAAGTATTGAGGCTATGATCACCCAACACCAGCTACGATGGCTGGGGCATGTGATAAGGATGCCCCAAAACCGTCTGCCTCACAGAATGCTATATGGCCAGCTACACCATGGACGACGCTCAGCTGGAGGGCAGAAGAAGCGCTACAAGGACCAGCTCAAGACCGCGTTAAGGAAGTGCAAAATCAGACCCGAGGATGTTGCTGCTGACTGTAACACCTGGCGGCAGATGTGCCTGGATGGGACGCGCCTGCTGGAGGAGGAAAGGACAGTCTGGAGACAGCAAAGGAGACTCAGGAGGAACACACCCATGGTTGCTGCTACCACTACCACCACATATACATGTCCCACCTGCAATAGGACATGTGGGTCCAAGATAGGACTTTTTAGCCATCAAAGAACTCACCGATAAAAGACTGAAGTGGACGTCATCATCGGATTCGATGGACAACCATAAGCAAGCAGTGCGTGTGTGTGTGCATGCATGTGTGCGTGTATGTGTGTGTGTGTGCATGTGTGTGTGCGTGTGCGTGTGGGGGAATGGACACCTGTGTAGTCACTCACAGCTCACAGAGTTTGCATATAAACACCTAAAATAAGTAACTAAATTGTAAATTATTCAGTTTATCTGATGGCCAGATGTTCAGATAAATGCTGCTTTGTGCTCACATTCTGCTCATTGTGTGCAGGTCAAACCCAACAAAAGCAACCTGACTCCACCCCTTACCCCAGCCCAATCACAGCCCCTGTCGCACCCAAGGACCCCAGCCGTATTCTGGACACAATCCCAATCTCTACCCAGGACCCCAGCCTTATTCTGGACCCAACCCCCATCCCTGAGCCAGACCCAACCCCCATTCCTACCCAGGACCCCAGCCTTATTCTGGACCCAACCCCCATCCCTGAGCCAGACCCAACCCCCATTCCTATCCAGGACCCCAGCCTTATTCTGGAACCAACCCCCATCCCTACCCAGGACCCCAGCCATATTCTGGACCCAACCCCCATCCCTGAGTCAGACCCAACCCCTGTCCCTATCCAGGAACCCAGTCTTATTCTGGACACTGCCCCTGTCCCTATCCAGGAACCCAGCCTTATTCTGGACCCAACCCCCATCCTTACCCAGGACCCAACCCCCATCCCTGAGCCAGACCCAACCCCTGTCCCTATCCAGGAACCCAGCCTTATTCTGGACACTGCCCCTGTCCCTATCCAGGAACCCAGCCTTATTCTGGACACTGCCCCCACTCCAGGCCCTGTCCCTATCACTGACCAGGAATCTACCCACATTCTGGACCCCACCTCTGTCCTCACCCCTACCCCTGCTGAAGACCCAACTCCTATTCTGGCCCCAACCCCATTCCCAACCCTTGCCCCAGTCCCCCTGCCCGTCCTTACCCCTACCCCTGCCAATGATCCAACTCCGATTCTCGCCCCCACTGCTGTTCCTGTTACTGTCCCAACCACTCGGCAGCCCCGGCCTCGAGGGGAGGTGTCACCTGCACCTGGAAAACCAGAGGAGCCAATTCCAAAAGCCTTTCCTCCAAAACCCAAACCCATTCCCCCAATACGGCGCAATTCCAAACCACAGCTTCAGCCAAAGCCGCAGCTCTCTCCTAAAGTCCTGCCAAGGCCCCAGATTAAGCCCCAGGATCAGTCCCCATCTCAGGCAGAGGGTCAGTCTGAACCCCAGGCCCAACCCCAGATCCATCCCAAACCTCCAGTCCAGGCTAAGCCCCAAACTTACCCCAAACCCCCAACCTCACCTAAACCCCAGATTCAACCGAAGCCCCAGACTCAGGCCCCACCTGAGCCTCAGCTACAGACTCAGAGCCAGGACCAGTGTGAAACCCCACCTCAGGCTGGGCTTAAGCCTCAAGCCCAGCCTAAACCCCAAGCCCAAGCTGTGCCTAAGCCTCAGGCCCAACCTAAAACCCAACCCCAAGCTCAGCCTAAGCCACAGGTTCAGCTTGATCCAGAGAGAGAATCCCAAACCCAACCAGAGCTCCAGGTCCACCCTAATCCTCAGGCCCAGCCCAAGTCTCAGGCCCTGCCTAAGCTCCAGGCCCAGCCTAGACCCCAGTCCCAGGACCAGGCTGAACCTCCCGCTGGGCAGCAGACCGCAGTGCATCCTCAGCTGAAGTAAGTCAGTTTAACACCGGAAACGAACATGTCTGAAATCCTCCAGAATCATTGGACACTGAGATGTTCTCTCACTTTAAATGGAGCACTTGTTGACTGGTGTTTATTTCCACAGTAAATCCCAGTCCTTGACCAATGCCTTCAACTTCGGGGACATGTCGTTCTTCCGCTCCAACAGCGAAGATGCTGCCAAGGCTGACACGATCCGAAACCTACGCAAGTCTTTCGCAAGCCTCTTCTCTGACTAGCATTGGGTGGACAGAACCTGACCTGTGGAAAGCTGTGTTTAAATTAAGTGTGTTCTGGTCCTGTGTTCATCCCCATTGCCTGCTGTGTGTCAGTTAGACATATTGACTGTGCTGTTATTGTTCTGATACTACACTAAACTCTGGCAACTCTGAGAGAATTCTGAGAAAAGGTCAGAGGTCAGACAGTGAAGTTACTTAGCAGATTAAACTGTTATAAAGTCATGAATGGTGTCACCCTTAGATGTTGTAGCCTGATTGTGAGTGTGTTTAACCTCAGGCAAAGTGCTGTGATTGATGATCAGTAACCCCTGTTTTTAACTCATGTTATATGTAGAGATCAAATCAGGTAACTTTCATTCATACGACACTGGCATTGGTCTACACACAACATGGCCTACTGAACCCCATCCTGTGGCTACACTGGCTACTGAACCCCATCCTGTAGCCATACTGGACTACTATACCACACTGGCCTACTGAACCCCATCCTGAGGCCAAACCAGGCTACCGAACACCATTCTGTAGTCATACTAGCCTACTGAACCCCATCTTGTAGCCATACTGGCCTACTGAACCACATCCTGTAGCCATACTGGACTCCTATACCACACTGGCTTACTGAACCCCAACCTGTAGCTACACTGGCCTACTGAACCCCATCCTGTAGTCATACTAGCCTACTGAACCCCATCCTGTAGTCATACTGGCCTACTGAACCCCATCATGTAGCCATACTGGCCTAGTATACCACACTGGCTTACTGAACCATATCCTGTAGCTACACAGGCCTACTGAACCCCATCCTGTAGTCATACTAGCCTACTGAACCCCATCCTGTAGTCATACTGGCCTACTGAACCCCATCATGTAGCCATACTGGCCTACTATACCACACTGGCTTACTGAACCCCATCCTGTAGTCATACTGGCCTACTATACCACACTGGCCTACTGAACCCCATCCTGTAGCTACACTGGCTTACTGAATCCCATCCTGTAGTCATACTAGCCTACTGAACCCCATCCTGTAGTCATATTGGCCTAGTATACCACACTGGCCTACTGAAACCCATCCTGAGGCCAAACCGGGCTCCTGAACCCCATTCTGTAGTCATACTAGCCTATTGAACCCCATACTGGCCTACTATACCACACTGGCTTACTGAACACATCCTGTATCTACACTGGCCTACTGAACCCCATCCTGTAGCCATACTGGCTACTATACCACACTGGCTTACTGAACCCCATCCTGTAGCTACACTGGCCTACTGAACCCCATCCTGTAGTCATACTAGCCTACTGAACCCCATCATGTAGTCATATTAGCCTACTGAACCCCATCCTGTAGTCATACTAGCCTACTGAACCCCATCCTGTAGCCATACTGGCCTACTATACCACACTGGCCTACTGAACCACATCCTGTAGTCATACTGGAATACTGAACCCCATGTTGTAGCTATACTGGCCTACTGAACCCCATTCTGTTGTAATATGTGGAGTCTGGCCATCCCTAGATATGCTAACTTAACCCTGAGAGCTGAAATCTCTTCACTCTTTAAATATAGAATCTTGACATGTTGTGTACTGTCGAGTTTATTTTGTAGAGTTTTTTTGTGGTTCTGTTTTATATGTTTATAAGTGTACATTTTACATGGTGTTTAATTTGTATGCAACACTGCTTTGCATGATCTAGTGATTACTGTTTATTGTACAGTCAATAAATAAGTAATATTCAGCAAGAAGTCCTCATGTTTCTCCTTACTCCAGAATAACACAGGTATAGCTTACACACACACACACACACACACACACACACATACACATACACAGACACACACACACACACGCACGCACGCACACACACACACACACACACACACGCACACACACACACGCGCACACACACACACACACACACACACGCACACACACACGCACACACACACACGCACACACACACACACACACACACACACACACGCGCACACACGCACACGCACACACACACACGCACACACACACGCACACACACACGCACACACACACACACACACACACACGCGCACACACACACACACACACACACACAGTGCCAGCCTTTTACTTTGAGGGGCCCTAAGCAGGATTTGATTTCCAACCCAACATGATGAATAATATATGTGCTAATATATATATATATATATACATGATGAATAATATATGTGCTAATATATATATATATATATATATCTATACATGATGAATAATATATGTGCTAATATATATATATATACATGATGAATAATATATGTGCTTATATATATATATACATGATGAATAACATATGTGCTAATATATATATATATATACATGATGAATAATATATGTGCTAATATACAGTATATATATATATATATATATATATATATATATATATATATACAGTATATAGTAGATGTCGCCCACCACATATTTATAGGTGTCACCTACCACAAAAATTGCGAATGGAGGGCGTTTCATTTTTTTGATTGCGTAATTAGATAGTAAATTGGTGGTTAATGTGGTGGTATGTGCGACCGCAAAAGAATCGCAATATAGGTTATAGTTTTGCACTGCGACTGTGTCCTTAGTAAATCCGGCCCTTGATATCTTATTTTCACATACTCTTACAAGAGCTACTATAACCTAGATGGATCACCTCAAGGGTTCTTTCTCCTGACTTATTTTTCCATAGAGTTTAATAGGAAAATGAGTGAAGAGAAACAACCCTTAAAGTGATCCATCCATATCTACTGCATATCTGGCAGCAGAGTGATGGTTTCAGACTCGTTTGATGCCACAGACCCTTGATGACTTCAACCATGTGTTCCACACTATTCCCATGTAATTTACAGCTTAATGTAGTCCCACCCCCCAATTCCCATAGAGATCCATTCAAATGCAGAGAGATTATGGTAGCCCATGAAAATAAGATATCAAGAGTTTTTTGATCTTTTAGGGTCACACACAGACATCAGAAAGTCATGGCATGCCAAAGGATATGCAACCAAATATTAAATATGATTACTTTATTTAAGTTTATGTTAATTTGTCCAATTACTTTTGATCCCCTAAAATGGGGGGGAGGGGGCTGTGTATAAAAATGGCTACAATTGCTACACGGTTCACCCGATATGGATGTAAAAAACCTCAAATTAAAGCTGAAAGTCTGCACTTTAACCTCATAGTCACTGTTCCATTTCAAATCCAATGTGCTGGAGTACCGAGCCAAAATAACAAAAATTGTGTCACTGTCCAAATACATATGGACTGCACTGTATGTAAGATGTGTTCTTTTTTGATGAGGTAGGCAGCGGCGGTGCTGGGTCATTTCGTGCCCTAGACGAGACTACAAATGGGACTAAAAATATTGCATGTGAAAATATTGCACACAAAACCATTGCAAACATTTTTTTTTAAAATCCAAGATACATAACAAAAAGAAAAATGTAAGTGAACACTCTCCTTCTGAACATAGTGCACTGCATATCTCTCCTTCTGAACACAATGCACTGCATATCTCTCCTTCTGAACACAGTGCACTGCATATCTCTCCTTCTGAACACAATGCACTGCATATCTCTCCTTCTGAACACAGTGCACTGCATATCTCTCCTTCTGAACACAGTGCACTGCATATCTCTCCTTCTGAACACAGTGCACTGCATATCTCTCCTTCTGAACACAGTGCACTGTATATCTCTCCTTCTGAACACAGTGCACTGCATATCTCTCCTTATCCTCCTAGTCTGGAAGAGCGGAGTGGAACAGAGTGTCGTTTATTTACCCACATGCCCGCGTACATGAGAGCTGAGTGTGTGTGTGTGTGTGTGTGTGTGTGTGTGTGTGTGACAGCAGGTCTTTGTGTGTGTGTGTGTGTGTGTGTGTGTGTGTGTGTGACAGCAGGTCTGTGTGTGTGTGTGTGTGTGTGTGTGTGTGTGTGTGTGTGTGTGTGTGTGACAGCAGGTCTGTGTGTGTGTGTGTGTGTGTGTGTGTGACAGCAGGTCTGTGTGTGTGACAGCAGGTTTGTGTGTGTGACAGCAGGTCTGTGTGTGTGTGTGTGTGTGTGTGTGTGTGTGTGTGTGTGTGTGACAGCAGGTCTGTGTGCGTGACAGCAGGTCTGTGTGTGTGACAGCAGGTCTGTGTGTGTGTGTGTGTGTGTGTGTGTGTGTGTGTGTGTGTGTGTGACAGCAGGTCTGTGTGTGTGTGTGTGTGTGCGTGTGTGTGTGTGACAGCAGGTCTGTGTGTGTGACAGCAGGTCTGTGTGTGTGTGTGTGTGTGTGTGTGTGACAGCAGGTTTGTGTGTGTGACAGCAGGTCTGTGTGTGTGTGTGTGTGTGTGTGTGTGTGTGTGTGTGTGTGTGACAGCAGGTCTGTGTGTGTGTGTGTGTGTGTGTGTGTGTGTGTGTGACAGCAGGTCTGTGTGTGTGTGTGTGTGTGTGTGTGTGTGTGTGTGTGACAGCAGGTCTGTGTGTGTGTGTGTGTGTGTGTGTGTGTGTGTGTGTGTGTGACAGCAGGTCTGTGTGTGTGTGTGTGTGTGTGTGTGTGTGTGTGTGTGTGTGTGTGTGTGTGTGACAGCAGGTCTGTGTGTGTGACAGCAGGTCTGTGTGTGTGTGTG
Organism: Synaphobranchus kaupii; assembly: GCA_029718625.1. Taxonomy (NCBI): domain Eukaryota; kingdom Metazoa; phylum Chordata; class Actinopteri; order Anguilliformes; family Synaphobranchidae; genus Synaphobranchus; species Synaphobranchus kaupii. Next base: position 18,499,734 of record CM056399.1, read on the forward strand.
TGTGTGTGTGTGTGTGTGTGTGTGTGTGTGTGTGTGACAGCAGGTCTGTGTGTGTGTGTGTGTGTGTGTGTGTGTGTGACAGCAGGTTTGTGTGTGTGACAGCAGGTCTGTGTGTGTGTGTGTGTGTGTGTGTGTGTGTGTGACAGCAGGTCTGTGTGTGTGTGTGTGTGTGTGTGTGTGTGTGTGACAGCAGGTCTGTGTGTGTGTGTGTGTGTGTGTGTGTGTGTGTGTGTGTGTGACAGCAGGTCTGTGTGTGTGTGTGTGTGTGTGTGTGTGTGTGTGTGTGTGTGTGTGACAGCAGGTCTGTGTGTGTGTGTGTGTGTGTGTGTGTGTGTGTGTGTGTGTGTGTGTGTGTGACAGCAGGTCTGTGTGTGTGACAGCAGGTCTGTGTGTGTGTGTGTGACAGCAGGTTTGTGTGTGTGACAGCAGGTCTGTGTGTGTGTGTGTGTGTGTGTGTGTGTGACAGCAGGTCTGTGTGTGTGTGTGTGTGTGTGTGTGACAGCAGGTTTGTGTGTGTGTGTGTGTGTGTGTGTGTGTGTGTGACAGCAGGTCTGTGTGTGTGTGTGTGTGTGTGTGTGTGTGTGTGTGTGACAGCAGGTCTGTGTGTGTATGTGACAGCAGGTCTGTGTGTGTGACAGCAGGTCTGTGTGTGTGTGTGTGTGTGTGTGTATGTGTGTGTGTGTGTGTGTGTGTGTGTGTGTGTGTGTGACAGCAGGTCTGTGTGCGTGACAGCAGGTCTGTGTGTGTGTGTGTGTGTGTGTGTGTGACAGCAGATCTGTGTGTGTGACAGCAGGTCTGTGTGTGTGTGTGTGTGTGTGTGTGTGTGTGTGTGTGACAGCAGGTCTGTGTGTGTGACAGCAGGTCTGTCTGTGTGTGTGTGTGTGTGTGTGTGTGTGTGTGTGTGTGTGTGTGTGTGTGACAGCAGGTCTGTGTGTGTGACAGCAGGTTTGTGTGTGTGACAGCAGGTCTGTGTGTGTGTGTGTGTGTGTGTGTGTGACAGCAGGTGTGTGTGTGTGTGTGTGTGTGTGTGTGTGTGTGTGTGTGTGGCAGCAGGTCTGTGTGTGTGTGTGTGTGTGTGTGTGTGTGTGTGTGACAGCAGGTGTGTGTGTGTGACAGCAGGTCTGTGTGTGTGTGTGTGTGTGTGTGTGTGTGTGTGTGTGACAGCAGGTGTGTGTGTGTGACAGCAGGTCTGTGTGTGTGTGTGTGTGTGTGTGTGTGTGTGTGTGACAGCAGGTCTGTGTGTGTTCCAGTGTATAAGACCGCCACTTGGGGTAGGTTACTTGATTAGTTAACATTTCATGAAATCTGTGTAGGCTGGTAATTATGAAAATAATTTGAGTTGATTTTGTCTGTATGCACAGTAGAAAGTAAATCCATCAGAAGCAAATGTGCGATACATGTGAAGACAAAACTTGGGGTGCGAAAATGCACCCTCCTTTCTGTTTCCTCCACTACCACCTCCTCTCCTCTGTGCCCCGGAAACAGATATTTGTGTTTTAATGCTGATTACATCTTAAGTACATATTATTGGTTACATATTAATTAATGTCTCTACGAAAACCGCAATATCAGGTACATTATATACTATACATGTAAATACTTGTACTCAAAACATTCAGGCAGTTTTGCATACTTCCAGGTTTGGAGAGGAGTGGTAGTGGGGGGCCGTCGTTTAGGGGTGAAAGGTGATGACAATTCTAGGGGCCCACAGCCCTTGGGGGGTCCCACAAAAATCCCAGTAGCCTATTATGTAGGCGCCCCTTTATATGACTAAATTATTATGCATAGGCCTAACTAATACTCATACTAATGCATCACAGTTAAAACAAAGCCACAAAATCATGCAATATTGATGAAAGGAGTTTCTATTTTCAGAGCAACAACCCCCAAAAATGGTTTGGTCCATGATTCGCTCCTCTTTTGAGAATTTGCGCGTAACGTTATTGCTCCCGAACTGCAGCAGCACCCAGCAGGTTATTAATAGAGAAGCGCAATGCTGAAACAGAAACATAAATCGGGCAGCCAAAAAAGAGTGGCAAAGAAGGAAAGAGAGGCCAGGAGCAGCACATCAGGAGCCCAGAATATAACAGATTTTTTTTTTCAAACAAAGGTGAGAGTATTAAGCTAGCTGTACAGGCACCCTGTGGCTGCCTGGGGCTTAGCCAGCTACTAACGTTACTACGTTAACCAAATGACACTAACGTTTAACGTTACGTGCAGTCAGCAGTGTAAAATAATCGCCTGACAAGGCTGACATTACTAAATTATCCACTAAATATCATCCACAGAAAAGATCAGTAAGGTTATAATTCGCTGAACGTTATAATATGCTGTCAAAAAAATCCAGTAGCAGCAGGACACATTTTTCCATTCTTACATGAATGTTTATTGAAACCAAGGGGCCAAGACTGGGCTTTCGTTTTCAAGCTCACTTCCTGGTGCCGTTGCTCACTAGCGCCACTGCGGTTGGCTCCAGTATAGGTCTTTCACCATGTAAGTCAATGGCAGCAATGTGGTCAAAATATTAACATTTGTTCAGGACCAATCAGAGAGACAGATTGAGTCCTGGGGTCACTGGCATAGATAGGTTCTATATGGTTCTCACTGCCCTCACTCGGAGGGGCGGGACCAGAAGGGGGAGACAACAATCATTGGTCTAAAATGCACCCTGGCGTCTTGGGACCTATTTTTATACAGTCTATGCTGGGGACAGGGAGACACGCTGTATTTTTGAGTGGAAGTCGATGGAGAACATCCCTTAGTAGCTACCGTGAACAAGCTGTTGTTTTGTGGACGCAATTTGTAACATAATAAATTGACTGCCTTACCCGCTCATCTTCAACATGTTTGTCATCACATATTCATTTTGGTTGGAGCGAGCTATGATGAGTCTATTACGAAAGAAAATACTGTTTTGTGAGATGAGAGACAGAAAGGGATGTTGCAGCTACACTACGAGCCCAGCGTCTCGGAGCAAGCAGCCAAACTGTGGGTTAAGCATCTCAAATCAATTACTCCATACCTGTATAACCTTATCAATTTAGATATTCATTTAGCTATTCCACCCCCTCCCATATGCAATCGCCGTACTCCCCCTGTCATGAACGTTACCATTGCTTAGCAATGCTGAGTTAGCTAGCAAGCTAACGATAGCTCACGGCAAGTCGTTTTAACATTTAGCTAGCAAGCTATCGATAGCTTATGGCAAGCCATTTTCATTTAAGTTATTCGACTTCCTTAAAGTCATCCTTGCTGGCTGGCCATATAAGTTGGCTAGCTACCGTGATTGCCTAGTTAACGTGACCAATGTTAGCCAGCTGCTCCAGCTAGAACCCTAACCGGACATTTCGACACCTAGATCATTTTTCAGTCCCAAAAATTAAAAAAATGTGCAGGGAACAGAGCCAAAGTGTTAGCGGTATGTTTGTACTGACTCAATACGGGGATGTTTAAAATAAAAACCAATAATTTATCGGAAAAGAATACGGAGTCTGCGTTTGTAAATGTTTGTGATTAGGTTACAGGATGCAGATGAAAGTTAATGCCAGCTACGATGTAGCTAATGTAGCTACTGTGCTTTAGCTAGCTAGGCCTTCGCGGGTCCAAAAAGTTGGACCCGTTCTGAAACGAACCCGTGGATGTTTTACCCGAACCCGACGCACATAAATTAATTTTCAAAATACAGAGACCTGGTCCGAATTGGAACTGAAGAAAACCACAACCGGTCCGAATCGGACCCGAGAGAAATCAGACCCATTCCAAATCGGACCATAGCGGGTTTAGAGATCTGACTGGACCCGATGAGAGAGAGAGAGAGAGACAGAGAGACAAACGGCTATAGCAATTATAAGTAATTTGTTGTAATTTGTTTCAGTGCATATTTCGTAGGCTATAGAAATAATTATTTAATGTTAGCTATGTTTTTAGCTGTTAGGCCTCGTAAAATAATCCTCATCCCACCGTTCAATTACATTACATTACATTACATTACAGGCATTTAGCAGACGCTCTTATCCAGAGCGACTTACACAACCTTTTAGCATTTTTTACATATTATCCATTTATACAGCTGGATATATACTGAAGCGATTCAGGTTAAGTACCTTGCTCAGGGGTACAAACAATTGCTGGACCCTGCTGTGTGCCCATGCAGTCGACCACCGGATGGATTCTCGCTTGCAATTAATACAATTTGACAGTATGCCTAGCCTATTTCAAAGTCCAAAATCAGCAGAAATATAGTGATGTTTTTACCATGAAACATAACTTATATTTGCACAAGTCATCCAAATATACAGCTTATACCCGAGAAAGAACGGAAGAAATCCGTTATAAAATAGCTTACAATAGATGAATGCACTGCAATATTAGCCTATATTACTGACAAAAAGGCCTAAAAACTACATCTGTAGCTTATATTAGACTAATAAACACAACACGGTGATAATCAATCATGTTAGTCTGATTACAACATTAAGGTAGGCTACTTATATTCCTATAGGGCAATAACTTTAACGAAAAGCAACAAGTAGCTACAACTTTATTCAGCCAACAATGCACCGTTAACATGCAACATAGCACTTGCATTCGTCAAGGCTTTGGATAAGTAAATAAATGGGCAATAATATTAGTAAAATAATAATAATAGGTTAATAATAATAATAATAATAATAATTAAAAAATTGGCTACAGATCATAAATCTACGTAGGGCAAATTGTAGCCTATACAAAATAGCCTGAAATCGAAAACCAATAGGCTAAAAACTAAGCCGATGAAACAAAAACCATGAGCCTTTATTTGCCATAAAATACGAAAAAATTCCGTAGTTCTAATAAAAGTAAACTAAGACAATAGTCTCTCTGGCCTGGTGGGATCTGTTGAGAACGGCCTCCTTCAGTAGCCTATGAGAAACAGTCTGAAAGACAATAAGCACGCACTGCTCAGCGCTTGTTACATGCATCAAAGATGCGAGAGCAGACGATAGTTTTTTAAATTTTTATTATTATTACAATATTACAGAATATAATATGGAATATTATTACAGAATATAATATTACAGAATTCAATATTAAAAGAAAAGGTGATCGAGTCGTCACGGGTCCATACAGGCAAATTAGTTTCACATGTGCTTACCCGAGACCCGCGGCTATTATATCAGTTCCCACCGTTCCGTACCTGTGAGACAAGTCAGAATTTTGGGTCTCGGGTATTCGGATTCGGGTGGACCCGTCAAGACCTCTAGTGTAAACCTGCTAACCTACAATCCCCGCTTTATCTGGAACAGTTTTCAGAATGGGGTTTCATGCGGCTGCAAACCGTGACGGACTGCTCTGCCACAGTCAAGTTAATTAGTGGTTTGGCAAAAGCGTTACCCTATGTTCGTCCATGTGTGGTGGTGATGCATTGCGTCTAGCTTGGCTACCGAGCTCAGCTGGTATGCTATCTAGCTAATCAAATTAGCTGATGTTAGCTGAATATAAATTGAAGATAACTGAATGAACGTTAATTATGTGACGAATACCATACATTCAATGCAAATAAATTACACAGTAGAATTGAGGATGAAAATGAAATGTTATATTATAAAACATTAGCAACTTAAGGAAGTTTACCGCGAGTTTGTGTTGCAAAATGGTGGGTTTGGTCAGGTCATGGGCTTTATAGTTCTGTGGCTTCGCCACCCCGAACTGTCAATCGTACTGTGCTCGGGCCATATCTGGTTGACCCTGCTCCCGACAACGTCACTTCGGCTCCACGGAGCAGATGCAGTTTGTACAAACTGGCGGCGAAAAATGCATCCGGAGCTTCAATTAGGTTTTTACGAGGCCGTGGGAAGGCAATGGGTGACGTCACAGTGACTTTGTCCATATTTTTATACAGTCTATGATTAAAACTAAACTGCTACGTTAGCCTGTTGACATGAGTCTTGTTAACGTTAAGCAGGGGCTAATCTTACAGCTTGCCCTCTTAATACAATAATAAAGTGAAGCTATTTGCCTAGAACTATGGCATTGATAAGCCAATTTAGTTTTTTTTAATGTTAATGCCAAGACTAGGTAGGTTTGTTGAGTGGTTAATTGAAAAAATTAAAACTAATTGGGTGTATTGTGCCAGGCACTGTCGAGAACATAGAGGAACAGAAAAATAAAGAAAAATGATAATACATAGTCTAAGAAAAAAAGCTGTGTAAAATCTTTGGCGATGAAAAGTCGGGGGGTGGGGGCCCACACCAATATTCTTTCAGGGGTCTCCTAGCAACGGCCCTGAGAGGGGGAGTGGAGGAAAGGAGGTGGGGAATGAATAATATTGGGACCAAAGAGGGTAGGCGGAGCAAGATGTCCAACTTCGGAGCTGGAACGTCCGCATTTGGAACTTATTAGACAGACAACAGGCGCTCACTGAATGACTGGAGGTCAATGGAGTTTTTACAAAACAGTTAGCTAAACAGGTCATTATCAGACAGACGAAATGAAAAGTCTCCCTTTTCTTTTTAGATTATATATGCCTAGGTTGTCAGGATCAAGTACTACTACTTACAAGCCGTTATGATTTTGACTATCCAACAAAAAACAACTTTAAATGCGGCTAGCGCCGGTCAGTTGCACGCCACTCTTGAGCATACGTTATGCAACTTTAGTTGCTAATCTAACTGAAAATACTACTGCGCATGCCTGATCACTTGTACGGACGAAAAATCCAATTGGGAAAAGCGCCAGTTGTGTATCTTCTCATATCTAAAATCTTTGCTTGGGACCGCTTGGGACGCGCCCCTGCTCGCGCGACATTTCAAGATGTCGGACACTAGTGACTTTTGACAGCTCAGGAGGCGGTACTCTATTGCCCATGTAAGCCCGTGATTGGACACTATACGCAGGCGGTGCCTGCATTTACTCGTTTATGGTTGGTTCACAGGCAGCTGCGCACTGTGGGCTGTGGTCTGGAGGAGGGGCCAAACACAGAGGCCCGTGCGCAAACCGCGTGTGGCTCAGGAACAGACAGGCAAGGCGAGCTAATTATCTACGGTAAGTGGTTGAAAAACGTGTAAAATATAACGTTATTCACGCGATCCGTAATTGTCATATGATAATATTTAGAGCGATATAGCCCTGTTGTTTATCAAGTGCTGTCCAGAGTGGCTCTGAGTGGGTGAATAAATTAGCTAACTTAACGTACCAAAGCAAGTGCCGTTTTATTAAGGCCAATTGTGGCCTAACGCTACTCCGCCAAGGCCGGCGCGGGAAAGTCGCAATTTAGCAGTAATATGTTGATTATAAGACCACTTTGCTTTATTTGGACACATCGGTGGTGGCTGCCAACCGAAAAGCCGCGAAAAGCCGCGGTCCAAGAGAACTGCACCGCCAGAAAGGTCGTAAGGTTCGGTCGGAGTAGTGAGGCCCGCAGCTGACGCGGTGTTATGCGGGCGGGTGAGGGGCAGCGCTGGTCGCTGATCTATGGACTGAATTCACTGTCCGTGTCGGAGTTCAGTGGACGAGAATAAAATCATATCGATAACCGCAATGCACGCAAAAGACTCGGTAACTTGGGTAAGGTTAAGTTATGGAGGCCTGGCTAACGCGCACTAGATGGCTAGGCTAAAGCTAACCGTGTTTAACTGCTGACTCTTGGCTTTGTGTAATGAACACGGTCCCTTTTTCTTGTGGTTTTGAACTCGGATTTAAACTTAGACTATCAACGTAACATTAATTTGTTCCTAGTGAACGAGGTTTTGCTGTTTCGCGAATTCACTTTCAAAAGTATTGTTGTATGTTGGCCAGCTTGCTGCTTATTTGTTTAAGCTAACGGCAGGATTTATCGTTAGCTATAGGAAGTACTAGCTACCATATTAGGGCCCGGCTAGCCAGTGCTGGTTAACTCACTGCTAAATACTGAAAGACATTAGCTAGCGATGCTAATCTAATTTAACATCAGTCCTCCTATTGACCTCCTTGGTTCGCTAATATAACGGAGTACAACAGTGATAACGTCTTTAGTTGGCTGTGTGTTAGCCTAGCTAGCTACCTAACGTTATTTAATGTTGTAGGCTAGCAGCTAGCTAACATTATTCCACGTGGGCCTTGGCTAGCTAGCTAACGCTAGCTGATCATTGCGAAAGAAAATGTTTAGCTTATTTTCTAAGTTCCCACTGGGTAATATGATAGAAAGACGATGTGCCAGTGGATGAGACTTTTTTGTGTTTAGCGAATTCGAGTGCTTATTTAGTTTTGGGTGTTAGTTGGGTTGTAACTGGATCTTGACGATGTACGATTGAACTCGCCTTACATGAAATGTTTAAATCCGGGAGCCCGTGTGTGTAGGTTGCAGATCCATGCTGGGGCCGGTGTGTGTATGCAGCTGTGCCCTGCTCGTCAGTCTCAAGCGTGTTGCTCAGGGTGGCTGGTCAGATCGCACAGCCTCCCTACATGGGCATTGCTTTAAAAGTCCACCGTGGACAGAGAAAGCAGCTGCTTACATCACTGCACTGTCAGCTTAATCCAGATCCACAGGCCGTTTATAGCATATAGTGTTATACCTTTGCCCCTAAATGGTTCAACATTCACTCAGTTTGACATTTCTGTCCCAATTAAATGACCATGGACTATTCCTGATGTTTGATTTGTGGGAATCTGTGTACGGTGTACATATCAATGGCTCATTAACTAAAATAAAAATATGTAAATATTAAATTTGTGATGGCAGTCTGACGTGGGGGTGTTAAGGCCACCAACCCCCCAAACCTGCTCTAACCTGGTGCCAGAACATATACAGTGCATCCGGAAAGGATTCACAGCGCTTCACTTTTTCCACATTTTGTTCTGTTACAGCCTTATTCCAAAATTGATTAAATTAATTTTTCCCTCAAAATTCTACACACAACACCCCATAATGACAATGTGAAAAAAGTTTTTTTGAGATTTTTGCAAATGTATTAAAAATAAAAAAATAAAATTTCTCATTTACATAAGTATTCATACCCTTTGCTTTAACGTATTTTTAAAGTATCATATTTCATATTTGGTCGCATATCCTTTACATGCTGTTACTTCCTGAAGTCTGTGACCATCAACATAAAAAAACTGTCGATATCTTATTTTCAGGTACTGTTACAAGCGATACTATAACCTCTCTGCATTTGAATGGATCTCTATGGAAATTGGGGGGTGAGACTAGATTCAGCTGTAAATTACACTGGTACAGTATGCAACACATGGCTGGCTAAATGGCTGTAAGTTATCAAGGGTCTGACAGGGCTTGAAATTGCGACCGTTTTGGTCGCATATGCTCCCGAAATTTAATCTGTGCGACCTTGAAATATAATTGGGAGCATTTGTGCGAGTGCAAATAATTGTTCTGGTGCAACCTTTTTTTTTTCTTTTCTTCTTCCCCCCCCCCCAGTCGAACGTCCCTTTCTCTGTACATTCGCTAGTTAGTATACTTAGTATGTGCCTTGTGAGCTGACAGTGACCATTCTAACCAATCAAACGTGAGCTTGACGTTCTTACCTTTAATGCTGATTTTAGAAAAATTGTGCAACATTATTATAATTATTATTATTGTCAACATTGTAATTGTGGATACATGTGCTCTTCGTTCTCCGCACTCTTAATTCCAAAAATATTCATGGAAATTAAACGATCTTAAAGCTCAGCTTTTGGTAGATTATTTTTTTTATTTAGCACAACCTGCAATAAAAAAATAATCTAACAAAAGCTGAGCTTTAAGATTGTTTAATTTCCATTAATATTTTCGGAATTAAGAGTGCGGAGAACGAAGAGCACATGTATCCACAATTATAATGTTGATTAAAATGTGCACAATTTTGCGACGCAAGTTAAAATAATTTTATTACTTGCCTAATAGCCTAATTGAGGAGAACCGGCTACATTTGATGGCATTGAGTAATTGGTGAATTAAACGCTGATGTAGCCTATTGTTAATCAAGGAAACTGATTGAAAAATGATTAAGACCAATAATCAGTTTAAAGGGAAGTCTCCCCCCCCCCCAATTTTCAGCTCAGGAGCCGCCACTGAACAGTGCGTTTGCAACCAAATTTTAAATCCTGGCCCAAGGATATTGCGTAAAGCCCCAGTGGTGGCCTACCATGCGTTTTTAAGGCTACTTTCACCGTTTTATGTTACTTGTAAACCGTACTGTTATATTGTCGTTTTTTATCAATAAAAAAAAATATATTACATATATTGTTGGTGCTCCTTACATTTTGGTGGGTGCTCCTAAATTTTTGCTGGTGCTCCTAACGTTTTGAAGTTGGGAGCACCAGTGCTACCAAGTAAAAAAGTTAATTTCGAGCCCTGGTCTGAGCTATCAAACGAGCCCCAAACCATCAATCTGTTGCCAGATATGGAGTAGATGTGGATGGATCACTTTAAGGGTTGTTTCTCCTGACTTTTTTCCCCATAGAGTTCTATAGGAAAATGAGTCCGGAGAAATGACCCTTGCAGTGATCCATCCACATCTACTCCATATCTGGCAACAGAGTGATGGTTTGGGGCTCGTTTGATAGCTCAGACCCTTGATAACTTACAGCCATTTAGCCGGCCATGTGTTCCATACTGTACCAGTGTAATGTACAGCTGAATCTAGTCTCACCCCCCAATTTCCATAGAGATCCATTCAAATGCAGAGAGGTTATAGTATCGCTTGTAACAGTACCTGAAAATAAGATATCGACAGTTTTTTGATGTTGATGGTCACAGACTTCAGAAAGTAACAGCATGTAAAGGATATGCGACCAAATATGAAATATGATACTTTAAAAATACGTTAAAGCAAAGGGTATGAATACTTATGTAAATGAGAAATTTTATTTTTTTATTTTTAATACATTTGCAAAAATCTCAAAAAAACTTTTTTCACATTGTCATTATGGGGTGTTGTGTGTAGAATTTTGAGGGAAAAAATGAATTTAATCAATTTTGGAATAAGGCTGTAACAGAACAAAATGTGGAAAAAGTGAAGCACTGTGAATACTTTCCGGATGCACTGTAAACTTAGCTACTGCTACATACCACAGAACTCTAAGACTAGAAAGGCAACTGCCTTCTCAAAACAGCACATTTTCCACGGCCCAAAGTTTTTTTCTCTGATTGGCCAACGTGACGTGTCACGTGAAGGTGGTCAATTTGTCCCTTTTGCAGAGAGTAATGGCTGCCGCTGAAAGTCTAGAGCCACCGTGGAGTGGGTTTTGTGAGAGCAATCAGTTATGTGAAAATCAAAACAATAAATACATCGATAAATTATCGAATACGTCTATGCTATGATTACATTCACATACTTAAATAATGATTTTTGCACCTGTTTGTTTATTTACCGTCTGTGGTATTGCAGTCGGTCATCCAAACCGATTTTTCAAGCTTTCTGTGAACCAGCGGTCCTTGCCCGGCTAATAATAGCGTGAAGTGTTGCCTGAATAATAAGAAATCGTGATGGAAATGGCCACAGTGATAACCGTAGCCTATTTTACAGGTAGGCTATAACCTCCCTGGAATGTCGATGTTAGACTGATAGAATGAACTATGGCGATTTTTGCAATGTAACGTTAGACAGATTAATGTCGAAGGCTAACGTAGAGGCTATCTTGTTAAAATCGCCTCACAACCTAACGTTACTCCAAATTCATATAAATGAGCCGTGAATAGTTAACGTTACTAAAAATGTTTAATATCTATGTCGTTAGCTAACTAATTATTAACAAGCTGTTTGGTTAGCATTAACTATAACATTACTCGTCGTTAAGTTTTTGAAGCTGTGTTGAACAAAGCAGGCTTATTAGCCAACATATAGCCCACCCTCCCAGAAAGCAGGAACCTCCATGTATAACGTTAGCTAGCGACGACTGCTAAATTATGCTCTCAGAACTGTGCAGTTCTGTGGTTATGCTAAATGAAAGGTAACTTTGTTAGCTCGCAGTAGCAGTCAGAGGCGTAGAAATGACAGGCTATCACAAAAGCCTGTTGATAATACGCCAATAGTAGCTCGATGCACATTTAAAAGAAAGCTGCAGACATAGTTATAGCTACTTTAGAACATATTTGGCTAACCCTAACGTAACCCCATTGATGTATTCAGCTGCATTCCAATCTGAACGTTGTTTAGAAAGAAAGCCGCGTTAAGCCATTTTTTCTGATGTTACAGTTTATGGTTAAGCCTAACTGCAGTGGACATAACGTTATTTATGCTAACCTTCCAATATCCAGTAGGCTATCAGATCGGCTGACCAGACATCCTGGCTTTACCCGGATATTTCGTCTTTTTGCACCAAAAATATTTGTTCGGACAGACGGACACTTGTGCCTCGTTTATGCGGTATTAAAGTGCAGTAGCTATAACGTTATCTGGCTTTGATGCTCAACTTCAGTTCCTTAATGCGTTTGATTTCTTTTGAGCGATGAGAGAGTGCTGCACACATGGACATGGGCAGCAACAAGAGCAACATAAAATGGTAAACGCAGCCACAATAACTTTCCACGTTAAGTAGACCTAAAGCTACAATGTCCTATATAGCCTACAATAAACGGGAGCACTCGTTCTTAGCAAACATTTATCGCATAATGC
>JAINUF010000025.1:0-105000 GCA_029718625.1 Synaphobranchus kaupii
AAACAGACACACCTTTACTTATAAGATACAGGGTTACACAGGTGATGCTGATCAGTGAGCAATCACCTGAATCTCTGCAACAGAGGATTTGAAAGTAGATTGCATAGACAGGCTGTAGAACCCTCAAAAAATAATAAATAATAACAACCATCAAAGAATGACAACCATGGAATAGAATAATTAGCCATATACATATATACATATGAACATATAAAGATAACTGGCTTAGGAGTTTGGCCTATCAGGGCACCCAGTTGTAATTACAGTAATCAAAAAATATCTATACATACATAGTTTCCTTAGAGTTAGAACAAGCAACACAATTACGGCAAGGGAAGAAACCCAGTCACTCTGTCAAGACGTCCCGCATGTGAGGGGGGAGGGGTATAACAGTCTGCCTTGACCACATAATCCCTGATACTCTGAGATCTGTCATAGAAAAAAAGGGGGGGGGGGGGGGGTTTGTGAAAATCTTGGCTCCTTCAGGGTCAGCCGACAAAATGTGCCAGAGCTTCTCTATGCTTTTGCGTACCTGATTACTTAGAGGAGTAACTGTAGTGGCACAAACACTGAATATTTCTTACTTTCTGTGCACCTGTATCTGAATCATAATTACATACTGTGGTCAGAGCATCTTCAAGCCATTTATTAGGATAACCTCTGTCCTTGAAATTCTTATACATAATGTCAGTCTTCTAAAATATTTTGGTCGGGTTGACATAAGAATTATTTCCTGTTTCAAGACAATTTTTACCTTCAACTTCAGGGGGCGCCCATGGGCTCTGTTTTCAGTTGATGACATAATTTTAATTTGGCAAGGCACTGAAGATGATCTCAATAATTTTATGTCATATATGTCGGGTAAGTGAGGACTAGGTAAAATGTGTATTTTCTGAATCCAGCGGTTCCAACAGTTAATGCCCTTGTTAAAACGTTCAGCACTCTGAATACTGAACACAAGCGATATTGCGTGCTAGAACCCCTCACTTAACCTACATTCAAAATAAGCTTTACGTGATTTAATTTAATAATTATTATTAATAATTACAATCATCAATTAAATCGCCAAATTCGTTAATAGGTAAGTCGAACAGTAACCTGGTGGATCAACCAACAAGCCAAAACAAAGTCTAAATCAGGTCTTCAGATTAAATAATTTTATTAAATGAAAAACATTCAATTGGAATAATGAGTTGAAATCATACATTCACTAAGGAATGTAGGCTGACTACTTATAATTTACAAAATGGAAGACATTAAACCAGACATTAATTAGGAAATACCAGTAAAGAGAGAGATAAGCCAAAAATTGCCAAATTATTTACCCTCCAGCTGAACAGGAACAAGAGGAAACGCACGAGGAACCAAAAAGAATGACTTCTCCAAACAAACTCCACAATTGACTAACTTCTTTTTCTGCGGTACACTCATAAAGTACCTTGACTGGGAGGGGATCCATGCCCTGATTGGGTTAAGGTGTGGGGGAGGGGGGGGAGAGGGGTCATTTATGACAGACTGGCTTATCTTTGATGGGGGGTTGAGAATGAGAGAGAGAGAGACAGAGATAGAGAGAAGGGGGGGAAATATTAGATATCCTACATCCCTCTCTTGTAAGAATAGGTGCATGCACCTGCTAAAAACCTATTCTTACATCACCAAATAGGAATCACATTACACATTTGGACATTGAAGATGCAGTTACCTGCTAACAACAAAAACAACTGTCCAAATGGTTCACCAACCATTTTTAAAACATTTAGTCCATGCCCAGTTTAATAGTCCCTTTGTGATCTAGAGTCATATCTCTATTAGACACTCTTTTGTGTCGCTGCTGTTATGACACCCTGGTTCAGTCTCTTCCTTCTCCAGTGTCCGGGTATCTAGACTGGCAAGGGACCAGAAGTTCCCTGGACTTGGGTAACATGCAGTGCTTTTTCCATTAGTGTTGCAATTGCGTGAGTGAAATGCAACCTACTCCACAGTGTCTCTACCAGTTGTGCACGGCGTGCGGGGGCTCTGTCTCCTGTGACAGGAAGCTGGACGATCCACAGGTGGCAAAGTGCAGTCAGGGCCTCTCTTCTGACGGGCGGGGAAGCTCCTCTTTCCCTGTCGGAATCCATTTTGGCTCCTTTAGCCTGGATCCAATTGGGTGGACTGCTGACGGCAGTTGCTTAGGCTAGCTTCCCGCGGCAGGGTGTGGGACCGGTTGCACTTGTTTGCACTTGTGTCTGTGAGTGTCCTTTAGGGAATGGCAGGAGAAGACTGTGGGAGTTGAGGGCTTAGGCATTAACACTCATAGCGAAGACCGGAACAATTAATGATAGCACTGCATGTTATGACCACTGTCAGTCCATGACGGGGAACCTTACGGACAGGGTTTACCTTCCACGGGATTGCCAGTCTAAATAATCACATGAATAGGGCTGACTTGTCCAGAAGTGTCTATGAACAGTATTTGGCGGGGCACCTACACTCTATAAAAGGGACTTAAACACAACATGGGCATGGTATTAGGTTAAAAGGTGGTGGTAGGGATGGATTGGGGGGGGGGGGGGGGGGGGGGGGGCAGAGAGAGGCCGAGAGAGAGAGACAGAGAGAGGGAGAGAGAGAGAGAAAGAGCAAAAGACATTAGGCAACATCCCGTCATTCCCTCTCTTGGAACGATAGGTGCATGCAGCTGCTAAGAGCCTATCGTTCCATCATCATAACAACCACACATTTGGACATTATATCATTGTACAATGATAGCTGCATGAAAACAAGTGTCCTAATGGTTCACTAACCATCTTTAAAACAATTAGTCCATGTCCAGTTTACTAGTCCCATTGTGATGATCCGGTGTGGTGCAGACATTTTTTTTTTTTTTTTCACTGCTGTCATGGCACCTTGGTTCAGTCAATTCCTTCTCCAGTGTCAGGGTATCTGGACTGGCAAGGGAAGAGGCTCCCTGGACTTCCTTGGATAACATGCAGTGCTTATTCCCCTTAATGTTGTAACTGTGTGAGTGAAAGGCGGCCTAATTTGACAGTGTCTCTACCAATTCTGCACAGCGTGCGGGGGGCTCTGTCTCCTGTGACAGGCAGCTGGACGATCCACAGGCGGAAAAGTGCGGTCAAGACCTCTCTACTGACGGGCGGGGAAGCACCTCTTTCCCTGTCGGAATCCGTTTTGGCTCCTTGAGCTCGGGTCCAGTTGGGTGGACTGCTGACGGCAGTCGCTTAGGCTAGCTTCCCGTGGCAGGGTATGGGTCCGGTTGCACTTGTGCCTCTGGGGGTCCTTCGGGGAGTGGCAGGAGAAGACTGTGGGACTTGAGGGTTTAGGCCTTATCACTCACAGCAACATGTGAAGAGGGGAACACTGCATGTTATAAGCACTTAGTCCATTCAGGGGAACCTTACGGACAGGGTTTACTATCCACAAGATTGCCAGTCCAAATAATCACCTGAATAGGGCAGACTTGTCCACAAGTGCCCAGGAACAGCATTGGAGGGGGCACCTACACTTTAAAAAAGGGACTTAAAAACATGGGCATTGTCTTATGTTAAAAGGTGGTGGTAGGGATGTGGGGGGGTGGTGAGGGGGGGGGGGCAGGGGCAGGCAGAGTGCCAGTTTTACCTCCTAGAACCCCAGTGTGGTTACTGGCAGTCCTTTGGCTGCGGAGGGCCACAGCGTTCAGCAAACCGGGATGACAGGAGGCATCCTGTCATCTTGCTTCTTCCGCACGTGGATGCCCCTTAACCACGCCCGTCTCATCTCTGTCCAGGGGTCTATGCCAGTTTTGGCTTTGGTTCCCTCTCTGGGCAGCTGGGCTGATCGTTGCTCGTAGGCATGCAGTCCATCACTGCTCTCCGAACACTTCTGATGTCGGAAAAGGGCTCTTGCACTCTCCCTGGATGACGTGTGTGTGCGAAGCTTGCAGGTGTGGCTCGGGGGTGGAGAGACGAGGGTGGGGGAAACTGTTGTGCTAAATTGGCTGCTTTCATCTTGCTTTGGATTGCAAGACAACACTCTGGCGGAGACTTTGAGGGCCAGAGGAGTCGTAAAACGGCTGGGGGTTGGCTTCCTGCTCCGTTTCTCCCGGGGTCTCTTTACAGCTCTGATAGGGGAGCGAGACTTTCGCAGAAGTCCCCCTATCTCCTCCATCACAGGAACTGTGGAAGTGGGAGAGTCCACAGAGCACACCCCTTCTGTCTGTGCAGCAGACAGAGGTTCCCCGGATTCAGCAGGAGGGGAAGCAGCAGGAGGGGAAGAAAAGTCCACAAGGGGTGGGGTGGGGTCCTCGGCCTGGGTGGACTTTTCTGTGGGGGCTAACTCCACCTGTTGGGGTGCGTAGACCTCTCCACCTGGCAGGGCTGATGGGCCTGTAGAAGCCGGTTCCGCGTCCTGCGGTTCAACGGTCTCCTCACCAGGCTGGGCTGCTGCGTCTGCAGTAGCAGGTTCTTCCCCCAGGGGTTCGACGGTCTCCTCACCAGGCTGGGCTGCTGTGTCTGCAGTAGCAGGTTCTGCCTCCAGGGGTTTGACAGTCTCCTCACCAGGCTGGGCTGCTGTGTTTGCAGTAGCAGGTTCTGCCTCCAGGGGTTTGACGGTCTCCTCAACAGGCTGGGCTGCTGTGTCTGCAGTAGCAGGTTCTGCCTCCAGGGGTTTGACGGTCTCCTCACCAGGCTGGGCTGCTGTGTCTGCAGTAGCAGGTTCTGCCTCCAGGGGTTTGACGGTCTCCTCACCAGGCTGGGCTGCTGTGTCTGCAGTAGCAGGTTCTGCCTCCAGGGGTTTGACGGTCTCCTCACCAGGCTGGGCTGCTGTGTCTGCAGTAGCAGGTTCTGCCTCCAGGGGTTCGACGGTCTCCTCACCTGGCTCAGCTGAGAGGACAGCAGCAGCGGATTCCACGTCCTGTGGGGTCACATCCTCTGTGGTGGCTGGTGTGATACAAGACACAGAGCTGTTTCCCCAAAATTCCTCCAGGGAAGGGGGGCTCACCAGGGGGGCGGCTACATTGTCTGTGGAGGTGACAAAATCCACAGAATTGTCCAAGCCTGAAGGGGGTGGGGATGAGTCAAGGGAGAGTGCTGTATTGTCCTCGGTGGGGGGTGGTGCCTGGGTTATGGCTGGAATGGCGCCATGCTGGACTGCCACAGAAGAAACTGGTTTGGCAGTAACTCCTGACTTAGAGTGGTGCTTTTCCCAAGCCAGTTTCCACATCTGGTTTACCTCCTCCCATGCCTGCTTTGACCGCCAGAGGTAGAGAAAATGTTGTCTTTTCTCTAGGTACGACCTTATCCCTTGGACAATCTTGCGCTTGGTTTCATCACTATCTGGAGAAATCAGATAGTCCAAATACTCAGTCCGCAGGTTGTAAAGGGCCTCCTCCTTCAGCTGGTCCATTGCCTTGAGCTGTTCTGCAAATTTTGGGCACTGGGCTATCAAATATTGCCGTTCTGATAACATGAGATACCACTGCTGATCCAGCCTTGACTGGCCAGGGAATGCTGGTAGGTTAGCAGTGGAGGGTAAATGAGGCATCTCTCTCTTTGTCTGGTATGCCATAATAATATAAAAAATTTTTAAAAAATGAAATAAAATCAATAAATCTAAGACCAGTCGATTAGAAAAAGATTTGAACTTGTCTCAGAGTTTACCGCAGTTTACTCAATAGCAAAATTTAGTATGCTATAGGACAACCTATCTCGGTGGAACCTCCAATTATGTCGGGTAAGTGAGGACTAGGTAAAATGTGTATTTTCTGAATCCAGCGGTTCCAACAGTTAATGCCCTTGTTAAAACGTTCAGCACTCTGAATACTGAACACAAGCGATATTGCGTGCTAGAACCCCTCACTTAACCTACATTCAAAATAAGCTTTACGTGATTTAATTTAATAATTATTATTAATAATTACAATCATCAATTAAATCGCCAAATTCGTTAATAGGTAAGTCGAACAGTAACCTGGTGGATCAACCAACAAGCCAAAACAAAGTCTAAATCAGGTCTTCAGATTAAATAATTTTATTAAATGAAAAACATTCAATTGGAATAATGAGTTGAAATCATACATTCACTAAGGAATGTAGGCTGACTACTTATAATTTACAAAATGGAAGACATTAAACCAGACATTAATTAGGAAATACCAGTAAAGAGAGAGATAAGCCAAAAATTGCCAAATTATTTACCCTCCAGCTGAACAGGAACAAGAGGAAACGCACGAGGAACCAAAAAGAATGACTTCTCCAAACAAACTCCACAATTGACTAACTTCTTTTTCTGCGGTACACTCATAAAGTACCTTGACTGGGAGGGGATCCATGCCCTGATTGGGTTAAGGTGTGGGGGAGGGGGGGGGAGAGGGGTCATTTATGACAGACTGGCTTATCTTTGATGGGGGGTTGAGAATGAGAGAGAGAGAGACAGAGATAGAGAGAAGGGGGGGAAATATTAGATATCCTACATATATGAATAACCTCGTCCCTACCCTCAAATTCAACAGGGAATTTGATTGTAATGAGATCCCTTTTCTTGATACTCGGGTGTGATTTAATGAACGTCTGTTGTCAACTACTTTATACACCTAACCAACAGATAAGAATAGCCTTTTACATGCTACTAGTGCACATCCTCCTTTTCTTAGATTAAAACGTATTTGCACCAGCCAATCAGATTTTGAGAAGGAGATTGACATTATGTATAAGAATTTCAAGGACAGAGGTTATCCTAATAAATGGCTTGAAGAGTGACTGGGTTCTTCCCTTGCCGTAATTGTGTTGCTTGTTCTAACTCTAAGAAAACTCACACATTCAAAAGTACCGTGACCAACAAGGAATATACCATTAGACAGCTTATCACTTGTAGTTCTTCCAACATCATTTATATGATCTCCTGTGGATGCAATCTCCCAATATGTAGGCAAAACAACTAGACAAGTCCGTACGCGTATTATCGAACACATGAGTGCTGTCAGACGCAAGGGCATTAGATCTCCTGTTGCCAGACATTTTATGGAAGCCGGTCACTCTGCCACAGATTTCACGTATGTGGGGATAGAGCAAGTGAGCATATCTAGGAGAGGTGGGAACCTAGACACGCGAATCCACCAAACCGAATGTAGATGGATTTCTTATCTAAAATCTATGCAGCTTAGTGGATTACATGAGGAACTATCCCTCAAGTGCTTTCTGTAATGTTACTTAGTTCACATTTAGGCTTTGTAGGGTACCCGTAGTTTACATCTCTCAGTAGTCATGCCATTGTCTGTTATGAGCTATTGTATAGATCATTCATTAGTATATACAGTTAGTATGCATACTGTATGTATGCTATTTACAAAATGATAGATACTATAATAATACATTTTTATATTACATATTTTTATAGCAGTGTACTGTATGTGCTGTTGGCATGTATGTATATGTATAGATATTTTTTGATTACTGTAATTACAACTGGGTGCCCTGATAGGCCAAACTCCTAAGCCAGTTATCTCTATATGTTCATATGTATATGTCTAATTATTCTTTTCCATGGTTGTCATTCTTTGATGGTTGTTATTATTTATTATTTTTTGAGGGTTCTACAGCCTGCCTATGCAGTCTATTTTCAAATCTTCCGTTGCAGAGATTCAGGTGACTGCTCACTAATCAGGATCACCTGTGTAGCTCTGTAACTTACAAGTAAAGGTGTGTCTGTTTGTTTGTTCATTGACACTGATGATGATCTTGTGATCGAAACGTTTGTCAGCGCCATTTTGCACTGAGCACTTTGAAATTTTTTCGAGCATGGTTTAATAAAGTATATATTTTTGTAGCCTCGTCTTAGGGAGTTTTTCCTTTTTTCCAGGTTGTGGTGTGCGAGTCTACCTCGTTTAGCCCTCATTATCTATTGTGGTTCATTGGTTTGCTTGGGGGTGTAGCACTAGGAGCACATTGAGGGGTTCATTGGTTTGCTTGGGGGTGTAGCACTAGGAGCACATTGAGGGGTTCATTGGTTTGCTTGGGGGTGTAGCATTAGGAGCACATTGAGGGGTTCATTGGTTGGCTTGGGGGTGTAGCACTAGGAGCACATTGAGGGGTTCATTGGTTTGCTTGGGGGTGTAGCACTAGGAGCACATTGAGGGGTTCATTGGTTGGCTTGGGGGTGTAGCACTAGGAGCACATTGAGGGGTTCATTGGTTTGCTTGGGGGTGTAGCACTAGGAGCACATTGAGGGGTTCATTGGTTTGCTTGGGGGTGTAGCACTAGGAGCACATTGAGGGGTTCATTGGTTTGCTTTGGGGTGCAGCATTAGGAGCACATTGAGGGGTCAATTTACTAAAGGTTTGTGTGCTCAAAAACATGTGTAAAACTGTTACCACCTGCAAAAAAAATCATCCGAGGTGATAAACTAACGAAGTGTAAAGAGGATTGCGTGTGCTAAAATTGAAAGATACGTTAACTTCTCATTTTTGTGGGTTAGCCTGTTATTGCGTGAAATAGTGGGAGGTGATTATGCAAATAAATTACTTTAGCACATGTAAAGTGATTTACTAAACCCGAAAGGAAGTTTGAGAGTAATTTACATAATGACTCTTAGTTGATCACCCGCAAAGTGTGAAATTATAGCGCGTGCAAATACTTTGGCTGCACCGGCAAAATAACACCCCTTATTTGGGATCTTCGTAAATTGACCCCCAAGTGGAGGCACTTAGTGCACATGAACTGTGATAAACGTGGAGGCCGCTGAATTTGATTGGATGGCCTTAATGCATCTGACACACTGTCAGACATAGATCATACAGTGAAGGATATCTTACCAGACTTTTTTTTTTTTGTACAAAACCACTTCACATTGAGTCATATAATCCAAGTAAGTTCTTCTGAAGTTTAAGCTTCTTATTGTTGTGCTCAGATGCAACACAACCATGAAAGGGTTAACTCTGGTTTTCCTCTCTTCAGATGAATCCATAAAAAGAGCCCAGCAGGCACTGAAAGACGATCTGAAGAAGAAGTTTCAATTCGTATTTGAAGGTTTAGCAAAGCAGGGCCACCGAACCCTCCTGAATGAGATCTATACAGAGCTCTATGTGACAGATGGGGGAAGTGGGGGGGTCAATAATGAACACGAGGTCAGACAGATTGAGACAGCATCCAAGAGACAAACCACACAGGAGACTGCAATCCCCTGCAATGACATCTTCAAGCCTTTACCTGGAAAAGAGAAACCCAGAACTGTGCTTACAAAGGGCATCGCTGGCATTGGGAAAACCATCTCTGTGCAGAAGTTCATTCTGGACTGGGCAGAAGGAAAAGCCAATCAGGACATTGATTTCATCTTCACTCTTCCTTTCCGATATCTGAATATAGAGGAGGACAAATTCAGTCTGATGCAACTTCTCCAGCGCTACTTTCCACAACTGAAACAGATAAAAAATATTGGATATGATGAAGTCAAAGTTGTTTTTATCTTTGATGGTCTGGATGAGTGTCGACTTCCTCTAGATTTCCAGAGCAATAAGATCTGCTGTGATATAACAGAGTCATCATCAGTGGATGTGCTGCTGACTAACCTCATTCTGGGGGGACTGCTTCCCTCTGCTCTCCTCTGGATCACCTCCCGACCAGCAGCAGCCAATCAGATCCCTCCTGAGTGTGTCCACCAGGTAACAGAGGTACGAGGGTTCAATGACTCACAGAAGGAGGAGTACTTCAGGAAGAGAATCAAAGATCAGGACCTGGCCAGCAGAATTATCAAACACATAAAGTCATTCAGGAGTCTCTACATCATGTGTCACATACCAGTCTTCTGCTGGATTTCTGCTACTGTTCTGGAGACAATGTTGGGTGAAGTAGAGAGTGATCTGCCCAAAACTCTGACTGAAATGTACACACGCTTCCTGCTCCTTCAGACTAATCTGAACAATCGGAAGTATCATGGCACCAATGAGATGGACACAAAGAACATATCAGAGTCAGATACAGAAATCATCCTGAAACTGGGGAAGCTGGCTTTTCTACAGCTGAAAAAGGGCAATCTGATATTCTATGAAGAGGACCTGAGAGAGAGTGCCATTGATGTCAGTGTAGCTTCACTGTACTCTGGAGTGTGCACAGAGATCTTTAAAAAGGAGGAGTGTGGGGTGGATGAGGAGAAGGTCTACTGCTTTGTGCATCTGAGCATTCAGGAGTATCTGGCTGCCTTGTTTGTGTTTCATTCATGTGTAAATAAGAACAGAAATGTACTCAGAGCAGAAGAATCAAAACCTCACAGTGACAGAGTGCAGCTGTCTGAGTTACACAGGATTGCAGTGGATCAGGCCTTAGAGAGTAAGAATGGACATCTGGACCTTTTCCTCCGATTCCTTCTCGGTCTCTCTCTGGACCCCATTCAGACTCTCTTAAGAGGACTAATGACACACACAGGAAGCAAATCACCCGTACCAGACCCACAGACAGGAAGCAGGTCACCTGTACCAGACCTACAGCCACAGTCAGGAAACAGATCTTCTCTACCAGACCCACATACACAGACAGGAAGCAGGTCACCTGTACCAGACCTACAGCCACAGTCAGGAAGCAGATCTCCTCTACCAGACCCACATACACAGACAGGAAGCAGATCTGATAAAGGAACATGCAAAACAAACACTATTGGAACTTTCATGAAAAGTCTATTTAAATGGAAAGGAAGCAGATCATCTGTACCCCATCCACAGCCACAGACAGGAAGCAGATTGCCTGTACCAGACCCACAGCCACAGACAGAAAGCACATCAGAGAGCATTGAGAAAACAGTCCAGTACATTAAGATGAAGATCAGAGAGGAATCTTCAGCAGAGAAGACCATCAATCTGTTCCACTGTCTCATTGAACTGAATGACAACTCTCTAGTGGAGGAAATCCAGAAATTCCTGGGATCAGGGAAACTTTCTGATGAATTGCTGCAACTACACCAATGTTCAGCTCTGGCCTTTGTGTTACTGATGTCAGAGGAGATCCTGGATGAGTTTGACTTGAAGACCTACAACACATCAGCAGCAGGTTATCAGAGACTGGTACCAGTAGTCAGGAACTGCAGGAAGGCCATGTGAGTATTATGTCATTAATAATGTAGATGATTGACAGCATATTTTCATAACACTTTCTATTTTTAGTGTAATAATGTGCAACAAAACTGTTGTGCAAATTTTGTTGTGCAAGATTTATGAGTCAAGCTGTTTTAACAGATTGTGCATTGAATGAATACAGAAAACACGTAGCATCAAATGCTCAAACTCACTTATCCAACGTGTAGTCTATTTTATTTGATTTAATTTTAAAATTATCATTAAACGTACCAATTATGACCAATCAGAAATCAGACTGTCGGGTAAGTGAGGACTAGGTAAAATGTGTATTATCTGAATCCAGTGGTTCCAACAGTCAATGCCCTTGTTAAAACGTTCAGCACTCTGAATACTGAACACAAGTGATATTGCGTGCTAGAACCCCTCACTTAACCTACATTCAAAATAAGTTTTACATTATTTAATTTGATAATTATTATAAAAAATGACAATCATCAATTAAATCGCTGAATTCTTTGATAGGTAAGTCGAACAGTAACCTGGTGGATCAACCAACAAGCCTAAACAAAGTCTAAATCAGGTCTTGAGATTAAATAATTTAATTAAATGAAAACCAGTCAATTAGAATTGTTAAGTTTCCGTATTCTGCCTGTTTGTTTCATTTATGTTTCTGATTTTTACCTTGTTTATTTATTCTGATTATTTTGTGCTTTCTCTGTTCCATGTTTGGTATTACTGTCACTCCCTGTCGTCGTCACACTATTCGGGAGCCTTTGGTGATTTCGGGTTTCGCTGTATTTCCACTCTCGTTTACTTCCTTCTTCACTAATTACTTTTGTTTATAATACTAATCTACTAATCGTTACTAACTGCTTAGAATTAGGTTTCTTACTAATACACTAACGACTAACTTGTAAATAATACTAATCAACTAATTTACTAACGTCAGGGAATTAGAGTTTTTACTAACCTACTAATTTACTAATGCAATCTCAGTTTCCATCTGCACCTGTCTTTTGTTTCTTCTGTCCTATCTCTGAATATCTTACTGTGATTCCCTACTTGTTTCAGCTGCATCTGATTTCTGCATTCCTCTACCTCGTTGTGTGCACAGGTCTTCTTCGATCCATGTCATGTATAGTCTATATGTTTGTGCTAGTCCGGTCCGCGTCTTATGTGTTCCCTCGTTATTGTACTATCAGCTTCCCTTATCGTTTCATTGTGCTCACCTGTGAGCAGTCTCCCCTCTCTGTGTCTGCACACCTGATTCCCATTATGTCTGTCTCTCCCTGTGTATTTAACCCCTGTTATTTCAGTCCGTCTTCGCGAGTTCCTCACTATTGGTTTTTCTTCTGTGTGATAGATTGTTTTTCCTAGTGCCTTTCCGAGTTGTCTGTTAGTTCCTTAGTTTCTGTATCCGAGTTTTTGTTATCCCTCATCCTTCACCTGTTATTGTTTTATTTTTGTTTTCTGTCTTCGTTTTGTTTTCTTTTTTGTTCCTCTTTCGCCTTCCCGGTTTTGACCCCTGCCTGTGTTCTCGCGACCCTGATTTCGGATTCTGTTTTTGTGCCTCTGCTGTGCTTCCCCGGTACCGACCCCTGCCTGTTCTGTGACTTCTCTTTGGACTTTGTTTTTGTACCGTTGCCCTGTCTCCATGATTTTCGACCCTGCCTGTTATACTACGGATTGCTGCCTAGCCTTTTTATTAAACTTCGGTTATTTTCTTACTCCTGCCTGCGTTTGGGTCCTTCCCCCACCGACACCTTACAAGAATAATGACTTCAAATCATACATTCCCTAAGGAATGTAGGCTGACTACATATAATTTACAAAAGGGAAGACATTAAACCAGACATTAATTTGAATATACCAGTAAAGAGAGAGATAAGCCAAAATGTCCAATATTATTTACCCTCCAGCTGAACAGGAACAAAAGGAAATGCACGAGGAACCAAAAAGGATGAACTTCCCCAAACAAACTCCAGAACTGACTAAATTCTTTTTCTGCGGTACACTCATAAAATACCTTGACAGGGAGGGGATCCAAGCCCTGATTGGGTTAAGGTGTGGGGGAGGGGGGTCATTTATGACAAAGACTGGCTTATCTTTGATGTTGGTGGGGGTAAGTGAGTTTGAGAGAGACAGAGAGTGACAGAGATAGAGAGAAGGGGGGGGGGGTACTTATATATATCTAAATATTAGATATCCTACAAGACCAATCTGATGGATAAATCTTTGTTACAATATTCAACTCACAAACATAATGAAATGAAGAGAGGCTATTATGAAGCTACAGTATTAATGAAAGAGAATACAGCAAACTAGGCAAAATCAATGGCAAATGTAGCAAGAACAGAGATTCAAGACTATGATCAAAGAAAAGACCCAGGCTTGGCTGAGAAGCAAGACAAACGACACAAGACCAAACGCTCATGTATGCTAAACAGCTAAAATGCAAGTGTTATATCTTTTCTGTTCAGTGTTATGATAGTTATAAAATACTGCTAGGTTTGGTTTGAGACGAGTTTGGTTATGAATTAAATGTTTGTGTTACGACGTTACAGGGTTTTTCCCACTCAAAAAGAGGCTTAGGTGATGCCTAAGCGTGGCCAGTCTAGCTTAGTCATCGCGGCTATCTTAACCCTATTTACTTTGGCCTATTTTATACAATTTTCGCCTAGTTTTTACTAGTGTCAATTAAGTGCCAATATCTCAAAAACTATTCACTGCACATCCATGCTTGAAAGTTTCAATGAAAGAAGAGGCTTGTACCATTCAGAAATTTGCATCAGAATAAATTTATGTAAAAATGGTCACATACAGTTTATACATAATACACATAAAAAAACAAAAAAAAGTACAAAACGCCTTGTGTTTTTACAGTTTAGCACTGAATATTTCAACTTCAAAGTACTGGAGCAAGCCAGAATTCCTTACACTAGTGCACTGATATGTTGTCCACTTGTGTATAGAATTTGGTAAAGATATCTACAGGCTTTCCTTATCCATTGGTAATTTTTCCAAAACTGTGCCCAGTGTCCCAATATTTATCCGAACGTCTCCAAATATAAAACATGTGCATATCTTTCTGTCTAGGCATGTCAATCATCAGAAAACTTTATTTTTCTTTTAAAACATTTTTTGTAATACAGAATGTGAAGAAAATTAACCTACACATGTTTTGTGTTTATGTGTATGAGGGTATTCTCTTACAAAGCGTGCCCAAAAGTGCCCAAATACCTCTCCGAAAAGGATTACTTACCCTAATGTTATCCAACCAATCTGCTTTACATCTAAAATGGCACTGTACTTCAAAGTTAGATTTACCAGAGCCCCATAAGCCAGCAGAATAACAGGTTTATCTATAACAAGCCTTCAACTTGACTTTTTACAGCAAAAGTAATGAATTATACATCACTATTTGGCAAACCTGTCTGTTACCACCTCCTACGACAGAGGTGTCAGGTGGGGGAGGGGTGTCTTCACTGTCCTCCCTGAAAAAGACAGATTCAAGTACATTACTAAGTAGAATCACTAAAAAATGAGAACACAAATTATCTCAAAAAGACATATGGCAAGTATTACAATTAAGTGGGAAAAAAAATGTATTTTATAAAAAAAAAATATATATATATATATACACACACACACACACACATATATATATATATATATATACGTATATACATTAAAAAATCTTACATCCACAGTACGTCTGATATTAGCTCCAACATAATTAGCAATCGTAGCTAACTAGGATTTATGAATTAGTTTGTCAGCTGGCACGAACTAAATTACATTATTATAATACTGTAATGTCTTGACTGAACCGTGAAATAAAGTACTGAGAATGGATGTCGTTTCATGCGTAAATTCAACAACTAGCCCTTGTGTTGGTTGCTGCACAAAGAAACTGCGAATGAACGCTAGAAAACAAAGAGCAGGCGCTGCTTACCAGCCTGTGACGCCATAGAAGCTAACTAGCGAACTCCTGCGAGAATCCATTTATCACCAAACTAAAAATACTCTAGATAATAGCGCTCCATACTGTTGATAATTATGATGATAATAATAACAATAATAATAATAATTTGTATTATATATTTTTAAAAACACTTACATGTCCAGGCACGGGTCCATGCCAGAGTCATTGCTCTGCCAGAACACAGACTTCTTCGCCTCTGGGACACTTCTTCACCTCCAAAAACCTGAGCAACCGTGAAATAAGCGCTCTTCTTTCCACCGTTGATTGCCACGTTCGCGTATAAATGTATAAAATAATCGTAAACTTTGAAGCAGCAAAGACATCACCAGCGCAATTGCATCATACAGCTGCCCGTGTCTGCGTACAGAGAAAGACTGGTCTGTGACGTTTTTTCAGCTCACAAAAAAAGCTACACATTGCTAAATACATCGGGATAGACTGAAAACGTAATTGTAACAGCAATCCAGCCCATCCCTTCCAGGATAAACTCAGTCAAAATGGCCACAGGCGTCATATGATGCTGTCGACAGTCAGAAGCGCACAGCCGATTGCCCTATGGGCTGTCTTTACGCGTGGATACAGCGCCGTTCACAGTCGCTTGGATATGACATGTTTTACTTCGTTTGAAAGGGCAGGAACCCCCGTAGAAGATAATCTACGTGTTTTACGTTAGATCATTCCTGTAGCAGTCTAGTAATGCTTTTACGCAACGGTAGTAATGTAGTACAAATGCAAAAGCGAAGGGTACGCACTGTGGAAATTGAGACTTTCCTGGATAATGGATAAATGGGTTACGAAAAAACGTTGAGGATTCTTCAGAAAAGGGTTATAACTGCATAACCAGGTATCGTATTTGGTTGCTTAAACATGTTTATCAAGAGAATTTGTAGAAAATAAAATGTATTTATACAAAACCGGAAGTATATCGGTTGTATGCATACTGAAGTGAGCACGGGAAAAAAACACCTAATGTTTATTTATACAACTTTTCAATAATATACAATTGTTCCTGAATCGGATCTTGATTTTTTAGCGTGTTGAAATGGTACCAAGAGCTTTTGTGATACGCATTTTATTGCCTGTGACTGCGGCGAGGTGAAGGCTGTAAACAAATAAAAAAAGTGGGTTGGGCTATTAGCACCCTGCTGCTTTATGGCTCTGTAGTGTAACCTGAGAGCTGATAAGCATATAAACGAATGTGTTCGCAGGCTGTGACTGCTTTTAACAATTTTGCGTCGAAAGTTCCGTGTTTTATTAACGTTATAATTTAGAATTTAAGAGAAATATGAACACTATAAAAAATTGAGACGCCACTAGGGGGCCAAAGCCTATAGAGTTAACACCTACGCCCCCTCTATTCCAATTTTATGCTTTGATAGACACCAGTTTTCGGCATAGATTATCATAATACTGTCCTTGTTTTTGCTTTTTTAAATTTTTATTTCTCAATTTTGTAAATGTTTCATGGCTAAGAGGACCAGAGCAGGTAGTTTATCAGTATTAATTCATAACTGTATTTGTTCCCAACAGGGATCTTGATAAGTGGCTGAGATCTTACTTTAATTCCATTAAAGCGTAACAAAGCACAAAAACCACTTATTTTAGATGAGAACTGATACATTTGTTTTTTTCTAAGTATTACTGATTGATCCTGGTCCAAATCTTGAGAAATTACTGCAGTCTACGCAAAAAAGCATAAACATTAAGAATCTGACTCAAAAGTGTCTCTAGTGGTAAAAAGTTAGGTACTGCACGTCCAGTTTGTGATTGGCCAGAAACGTCCTCGCTGACGTATTTCTCCCTCGGTGACGAAATAGAACCCTGTACAGTTACGCCCTGAAGTTTTGGAGCGAGGGCGGGCTAAATCCCAACTATAAAAGCGAATCTCAGTGGTTGATCTGCGTGCCATGGACAGGGAGAGGAGATAGGAGAGAGAGCAAGCGAGCGAGTGATATATACTGCTCAAAGAAATTAAGGGAACACTTAAATCACACATCGTGGATCTCGATGAACGAAATATTCAAGTTGAAAATCTTTATTGATTACATTGTGTAATTCGTCGAGAACAAAATGATGTAAGAACGGTCAATGGAAACCAAAATCATTAACCCATTGAGGGCTGGATTCAAAATCACACCGAAGATCAAAGTGAAAAATTGAGCTCTGGCCACATGAGGTCAGGCATTGTCCTGCACCAGGAGGAACCCAGGGCCCACTGCACCAGCTTAAGGTCTGACAATGGGTCTGAGGATTTCATCCCGGTACCTAACAGCAGTCAGAGTACCGTTGGCTAGCACGTGGAGGTTTGTGCGACCCTCCAAGGATATGCCTCCCCAGACCATCACTGACCCACCACCAAACTGGTCATGCTGGATGATGTTGCAGGCAGCATAACTTTCGCCACGGCGTCTCCAGACTCTTTCACGTCTGTCACATGTGCTCAGTGTGAACCTGCTCTCATCTGTGAAGAGAACGGGGCGCCAATGGCGAACCTGCCAATTCTGGTGTTCTCTGGAAAATGCCAATCGAGCTGCACGGTGCTGGGCTGTGACCAAAGGTCCCACTAGAGGATGTCGGGCCCTCATGCCACCTTCATGGAGTCTGTTTCTGACAGTTTGGTCAGAAACATGCACAGGAGTAGCCCGCTGGAGGTCATTTTGTAGGGCTCTGGCAGTGCTCCTCCTGTTCCTTCTCGCACAAAGGAGCAGATACCGGTCCTGCCGCTGGGTTGTTGCCCTTCTACGGCCCTGTCCAGCTCTCCTCGTGTAATGGCCCGTCTCCCGGTATCTCCTCCACGCTCTTGAGACTGTGCTGGGAGACACAGCAAACCTTCTTGCGACAGCACGTATGGATGTGCCATCCTGGAGGAGCTGGACTACCTGTGCAACCTGAATGGGCTGCAGGTACCGCCTCATGCTACCAGTAGTGACAAGGGCACTAGCAAAATGCAAAACTAGAGAAAAATCAGTCAGGAAGGATAAGGAGAGAGAAATGGTCTGTGGCCACCACCTGCAAAACCATTTCCTTTTTGGGGGTTGTCTTGCTGTTGCCTCTCCTGTCCACCTGTTGTCACTTTCATTTGCACCAAAGCAGGTGAAATTGATTCACAATCATTTACGCTTCCTAACTGGACAGATCGATATCCCAGAAGTTTAATTGACTTGGTGTTATACTGTGATGATTAAGTGTTCCCTTAATTTCTTTGAGCAGTGTACTGTATATAGCTAGCTTACTGTTTAGCTTTTTTGAATATTCTAGTAAGTTATAGTAACCTATCTTTGGTATATTTTTTGTAGTTAGCTTGATAGTCCCTTGTTTTTTGATAGTTCGTTTTTCAGTCTAGCTTAGCAAGTAGCTAGCTAGTTTATTTTTAAAAATAAATATATAGTTTATTAAAAAATAAATTACTATTTGTACAGCGTGTGATTTGTTGTTTACTGGCCGCATCATTATAAGCCCAAACAAGGCTATGCATGCCGCATTCCCCACCATCGCTTCTGCCTCGGCAGCGGCTAGCTTCTTGGTGCTCGGCAGTAGCTGGAGATAGCGTGATTGTTTGTGTGTGATTATAAAACGGGTAATTCTGACTACGCATTATGATTGGTTGAGAGACGTTCAAAGCTGTGTCTATATTTGCGATATAGTACCCCTATGATGCAATAATACACCTGTTTACCTGGACGTTTAAATTAATAACACTCCGCACGTCCGCAGCAAAAACTTTCTGATGCTGGGCAGGAGGCGAGAGAAATCATGTCCATGAGTGGACATAAAATGGAAAGCTACTGGAAACCAAATCCACTGGAAACCAAATTAACGGTGGAGTGACATTCTCACTGAAGAGCCATAGATTCGTCTCTTTCATACTAGTAACGATAGCAACAGTTTAGGCTTACTGCTGATACATGAAACCGGTTCAAACATTAAATCTGCAGATAAAAAAGTTTGTATTCCGCACATTACAGCAACTTTAATCTAGAAAACCATTTTTGTGGTTATAGGTGCCGTATTTATTCAGTTTGGAAATACGAATTTAGTAGGAATTTAGCTAGCTAGGCTTAGTAATTAGCGTGCTGTAAGTTAACGTGAGAAACATAGCCTACCGATTGGTTGTGTGAAAGCAAGTTAACGTTACTTCACATCTGTATAGGCTATATATAGATAACTGTTTTAGCTAACGTTATAACTATTACATCATATTATTATGATTATTATGTTATGTTATTAGCACATAACGCTAGCTATTAGTCCGTTTGCTAGCTAGCATTCCATTCCTAGCTTTGTTTGTTTTTGTGTTGCATGGCAACAGCTACACTGGGGACTATTTTATCTGCTGCTGAAATTAAATTCATAAAGTTAATTAATAATTGTTTTATTGAAAGTGTGCCTTGTCCTTATATATTATTTACAATATAGCTGGCAACCGTTTTATAAAAGCAATAAGGTAACTCGACGCTGTACAATATCGTCAATATAGTCACAGTTAAAGGGTTGCCGGCCCTCCACTTCACGTCGGGCCTAACAACACCCTTTAACTGTGACTATATTGACGATATAGTACTGCGTCTCGTACCTTATTGCTTAAGTGAGAGAGGTAGCGAGAGAGAGAGAGTGGAAGAAAGCAGCCGCTGTGAGTGCTGTCCAGAGCAGAATGGGCTTTTGGGTACTAGTGAAAAAAAAAAGATCTGGGGCATGGTTTGATACCTGGAGCTCAGCCCCTATATTATTACCTTATCATGCCCAGATTTCGTCATTTTTCGAATTTCAAAAGGGGGCAGGGTCTAGCTAAACCAGCGTGTTTTGTTACCCTTGAAAGATGAAATTTTTTCACATTTCGGGGGCACTGACATGTTATGATTAAACATCCTGATTATTTAAAAAAGAATTTAAAAAATCTCAATCAATGGCATCCAAAATACTTATTTCATTTCATTTAATCATTAAATTCACACACTTAATTTAGGATATGCAACTTCATTTAGGATATTCATTTAGGATATGCAACCAAATATTAAATATGATGAATTTAAGTTTATAATTTGTCTAATTATTTTTTGTCCGCTAAAATGGGGGGGGGGAGGCTATGTATAAAAAGGGCTACAATTGCTACACGGTTCACCCGATATGGATGTAAGAATCCTCACATTAAAGCTGAAAGTCTGCACTTTAACCTCAGAGTCACTGTTCCATTTCAAATCCAATGTTCTGGAGCACAGAGCCAAAACAACAAAAAATGTGTCACTGCCCGAATACTTTCCGCCCCCACTGTATATGTTTCGGCACGTACGCAAGTGTAAAAGTGCGTGACGGTTCAAATACTTTTAAACCAATTTAGACGGTTTTTTCACCTGAATGCGAGAAGGCATTTCAGTGACTTTTCAACGTTAAAATGTTCACTGAGAGGCAGATGTTGAAACTTTGCTGCTTACGTTACTTCCCTCAGAATGGTGTGACGCAGGCGTGATGTTTAATTCTGCGTGGGTTTTGGGTTTAATTGGCATTAAAACATTTTGTGCAGTCAACATCACATCTAACGTGATAACGTCACGTGGGCCTGTACTGGCGACATGTAGTCCAGCTGTCTCTCGTGTTCGTGTTTGTTAATTAGGGAAAAGAGAGAAAGCTTATGACCGCACAATGATCTGTGAAAAAGGTCTAGAGCGTTTACCAAAATAAGTATGTGTGTCAAAATACCTCTGCCCAAATATTGGTGAATACGTTGAGGTTCAGAACACGATTTGTGATCAGAGAAATTTATTTATATATTTCATTAATCAGTCAAGTTTAACACACAAATAAGGTGAAGTGTGTTAAAACAGGTTTGGCCCAAATATTATACTTCAGAAAACGCTTTGTAATCAGGTTAACTTCTTTAAGGGTATATTTAGTATACAACCGTATCTGTATTAACCATGACATTATGTACATCTTGGGCACAGATAATGACTTTGAAGTTCCTGGTGGTTTACATTCACAATGATACCAATCCTGGCAGGACCCCTCACAAAAAACCATTGTGTTACATTCCGGTTTGAGGCACAAGGACCCAAGATAACAAATGGACCAGTTTCCTTCAAACAAGTTGTTCACAATGGACCCACAGATTTCTAGACCAGTTTGTCCGAATTTTAGGTGCTCTGCACGGCCTTGGCTCATCTGTTTAGTATTTTACATCACTAAATGGCTTCCTGGATTGGTTGTTGTGTTTCACAATTTCATGGAGAATCCAGCCTCTCATAGCAGATGAGTCTTTTGATGAAAGCTGAATGTGCTGAGAGGAGGTAACAATGTGTGCAAAGATGCATGTGTACACACCACAGTCATAACCGTTCTGTTGTTGAGGGATGTCTGTTGGTGCATGTATGGCCCATTCATCCCAAGTCAATGGGAATCCTTTGTAAATTTTGTGCAATTCTGCTATGTATGTTTGCACAAGTTTTACTGACTCATGGTGTACTCCATGGAGCGAATCCAAATATAATATCAATTTCCATTTACAGGAATCAGCCACAAGTCCTTAAAGAATACGTTGTGTTTGGCTGCCAATCGAAGAATCCCTCTATTTATTACTATTTATTATTTTATTACTAAACCTCTCTTAAAAACTTCCCTGCTCAATAGAAAGGAATCTACAATTTTGTCATTCAGCCACAAGAACACTGATGTTTTGGAAACAGTTGGACAACATGTTCTTTGTTTTGCAAGCTAGAAATTATGAAGCTTTGGGAAATTGTATCCAGAAACACTGTTTTCATACCTTGCTAATTTAGCTCGTCCCTCCAGTGTCTTTCTTTTCCCTGGCATCACATTGCTGGTTTCACTTTCCCCTCTTTCACCAAGTCTACAATTTCAGATGGAGACAGTAAATCCTGAGGAAATGTTGTTTCCACATTTTGCCGGAGATGTGTGTGTGTGGCCAGAATATGGTCATTTCCAAGGTCACACTTGCCTCTCAAGATCTCATTCAAATAAAAGTTTAGTAGAAAGTACAATGACAGAATTAAGGCATCTTCAGATGATTCCTTCCATCCAACCAAACGTTTTAACACTGCATTGAAACTCTCTGAAATATTGGTTGTTACACCACATGTGGGGCTGTAAATACCAAGACTTTCCAGGATCCACCTCCCAGCAGCAGTAAGTACTGTGCTGTGGACATGTTCATTGTAATAGATTAGAAAGGGCTCACTCGCTCCATTTGACTTTTAATTAGTCTAGTCTTTGTTGATATTCTCCAAGGGAAGTGGATTCTAAAAGCTCAATAACGTTGTTCTGGTAAAGGTAAACGTCTTGAGCGCAACCACCACTCTTTAAGTGACACCCACACTTTGATGTCTGTCAGTATGTGGTTCCAGCATTGGGATTAGAAAACCAAGGGCACAATTTAGACATTAAATTAAACCGTAAATGACTGTCTGTCGATTTTGTCTGATGCATTAAAAATGCTATTGGAATCACAGGAGCCTCTAAAAATAATGTGTGACGGAAGAGCAATGTAGAAATTAGTTTTAAAAGTTTAAAAGTTGTGTCATATGACAGCAACTGTGGAGGTGTGCCTGTTGCATGCATCACCTTCTCAAATTCTTTGACCATTTCTGGTAATCCCATCACAACTGTGAAGTTTGGAACAAGGGTGTATTCCCAAATGAAGTCATCGATGTATGCTGACATTTCATATATATTGTAAAGATCATCATGGCTGATTTTAAATTTTTTTGTGTTCCATTTTTTATTTTATTCCTGACCTGATCTGTGTCACATGGTAGCATTACAGGAATATGACAACTATCTACCTTTTCTGTGGACAAAGACTGATATGTCTTCATTGGTGGATCAGAAGGGTTTTTAGCTATGGTACCAAGTACCGAAGGACAAGTCCGAACATACTCTCTCTCACTGTATCGTTTTGTATTGCCATGAGGCTTGGGGATATATGCAGATTCATCACCCAAGAACTGAATTATGACCAGTCTCTCTGTCTCTTCAGGATTGTATCATTTGTAAGCAAACCATGAAAATTTACCCTTTTCGCTCTCACATGTATGATATATTTTAGTTATTTTTGGTTTGAATTTCGGACGATGTCTTGTTCCATTGTGTTTCCAGCTAATTTGATCTGCACACCAATCCTCATTTTTATATTTATTCCTAGAATTTGAAAAAACATACAATTCTCCATTCTTTTAATTTTAAGATCAGGCTGGGTCAGCATTTTAAATGCTTTGTCTGTCGTTAATGGACAGTCTGTAATTTTATGGTGAAAGCCTTTCTCAGATGTGTCATTAGTCAATTTTGTTGAAATTGTGGGACAATCAAAAGTAGGCTTAGAGGAAGTTGGGCTTTCACGTTTTGTTTCCGCAGTGTCGGGATTATCAAAAACGATACTGGGATTTGGTGTGTCCTAGCGATCCGCACACCTTTGTTTGAATATTATGACTGTTCCTTCTCCAACAGTCATACAGGAATCTTCTGTTGGGTTCTGTATTTTTTCCTCCCAAGTCCCTAGTTACAGTGCCCCAAACAGATTTTGAGTTCCTGTAATTTTTTTAAATGAAGTCTGGGTTTGTGCCAGACATTGCACAATAGCTGTGTGACTTCATTTGGAAAGATATACCATTGTTAATTTAACTGGTTTTGTTTTTTGTGTAAAAACAATCTGTTTGCCTTTAAATGATTCAATAACGTTTGTTAGAAAAGTTGTTGATTGAACTCGATAAGCGACTACAGCTTATTATAGAAAGGTTTTCAGAAGAGCTATTAACAGGTTGTGTGAGCACTGTCACAGACCCACAATTGTGGAAATTTAAGTTAATCACACTGCAAATTCAGGCAAAAATGATCTTACATTAAATGGTATGGACTTCAAAATAGGGAGGGGGAGGGGGATGGGGATGGGGGTAGGAAAATGAATTCAAAAATCTATAATGGAATTCAGTGAATAACTGCCCTCTTGTATCTGTGAAATAATAGAAAATGGAAATCAGAATTTCTTATTTTTATTCCCACCACCACCCCCCTTGGGAGGTCAACTTTATTTTTAATTACAATAAAAAAATTATAAGATGTGGCCTAAAAGAGGGAAGGGAACAGTGAAAAAACAAATAGCAAACAAACTGCGATGAAACAAGACAATTGACTGGTACAAAATAGGGCAAATTAATGTTTGATATTATAGCAGAGTATACAAGGAGGCAAAAACAAAACAAAGAACATTTTTTTTTATAAGAGTAATAAAATAAAATGTGTGAGTAAGTGGGGTGTGTGTGTGCGTGTGTGCGTACGTGCGTGCGTGCGTGCGTGCGTGCGTGCGCGCGTGTGGGAGAGGGGGAAAGGAAGTTAATGGGAAAGAGTGCCAGAGTTATTTGCTTATGTACTGTAGGTGAGGATTAAGAAAGCAGGAGATTGGTGATTGGGTGCCATGTTTGCTCTAAATATTGCATTTGGTTATTGGTAACAGCAGTGATTTTTTCCATGGATATGTATTCTGTGAGTAGGTCAGTCCATTGCATAATGCTCAGTTTTTTTTTTGTTTTCTAGTTTAGTAAGATGGTTTTCTTGGCAATGATTAAAGCAATGAGAATGGTTCTGGTGAAATGGTTAGGAATGGTGATTGCGGATAGGTCACCTAGTAGGCACAGTGAGGGGGAAGGTGGAACTTGGCAGTCCAAAAGGAGGGATAATTTGTTGGTCATTTCGTGCCAGAAGTGTTGTACAGGTGGGCAGTGCCAGGTTGCATGGAGATAATCATCGATGGTGTTTGGTGGGCATAGTGGGCATCGGATTGTGAGAGGCCCATTTGGTGCATTTTTTTGCCTGTGATATGTGTTCTATGATTTATTTTATATTGAATGAGCTGTAGGTTAGTATTGTTAGTCATGGAGAATGTATTTTTGCAGGTTTGGGTCCAAAAGTCAGCGTTGGGTGTTAACGATAAATCATTTTCCCATTTTTTTTATTAGGAGGGATGTGGTATGGTCTGCATAATTGAGTAGTTTGTATAATTTAGAGATAATTTTCTTAGATGTTGTGATTTTATGGATTTCTTCAGTTATGGTTGGGGGTTGTAGATTATTTTGAGTTATGTTGATTTTTGATGTAATGAGGGATTTTAACTGCAGATATTGGAGAAATGAGTCATGACCTATGCCGTATTTCTGCACCAAATCTTCAAATCAAGTTTCAAATCAAATTTAACATGCAACATCATTATCAGTAATGAAAGTCTTGGGACTCAGAGCCAACTCAAATTTACTAAAATAAGGGCATAAAAGGGAATATTAAGGGCATAATAAATAGACATAATAGAAATGGCATAAATAGAAAGGGCATAGTAAGTAATTAAATAAAACAGTATTTAGAAAACAGACTAAAACACACAATAAAACAGGTATGCAGAATACTAAAGTGTGTGTGTGTGTATGGTGGGTGTCAAGTGTTAATGTCAGCAGTTCAGTAGCCTGATGGCTTGCAGGTAGAAACTGTCTCTGAACCTGCTGGTTCGGGACCGGATGCTCCTGTACCGTTTGCCAGACGGTAGGAGTATAAAAAGTCTGTAGCTGGGATGGCTGAGCTCAGAGAGGATCCGCTGAGCCTTCCTCCTGCAGCGCTGGCTGTAGAGGTCCTGGATGGCTGGCAGCTCAGTCCTGGTGATGCGTTGAGCTAAACTGACCACCCTCTGCAGAGCTTTGCAGTCGAGGGCGGTGCAGCTGCCGTACCAGGCCGTGATGCTACCAGTCAGGATACTCTCGATTGTACACCTGTAGAAGATGGTGAGTATCCTGGAGTCCATGCCGAACCTCCTCAGCCGCCGGAGGAAGAAGAGCCGCTGTCTCGCCTTCACGACCACACCTGTGTGATGTGACCAGCTCAGATCCTCGCTGATGTTAATGCCAAGGAATCTGAAACAGCTGACCCTCTCCACTGCTGTTCCCTCGATGTGGATGGGGGTGTGCCTCTCTCCCTGCAGCCTCCTGTAATCCACGATCAGCTCCTTGGTCTTATTGACGTTAAGCAGGAGGTTGTTGTCCTGACACCACAATGTCAATGCTCTCACCTCTGCTCTATAGGCCGACTCGTCACCGCCTGTGATGCATCCGATGATGGTGGTATCGTCAGCAAACTTGATGACGGTGTTGGAGCTATGAGTGGCCGTGCAGTCGTGGGTGTACAATGAGTACAGCAGGGGGCTGAGCACACATCCCTGGGGGGAACCGGTGCTAAGTGTCAATGTGGAGGAGGTGACATTACCGATCCGTACCGTCTGTGGTCTGCCCTTCAGGAAGTCCAGGATCCAGCTGCACAGGGAGGAACTGATGCGCAGGTCTCGGAGCTCCAGACGAGTCTGGACGGCACTATGGTGTTAAAAGCTGAGCTGTAGTCGATGAACAGCATCCGCACGTAGGTGTTCCTCTGGTCCAGATGGGAGAGGGAAGTGTGCAGTGCGAATGCTATTGCATCGTCTGTGGACCTGTTTGGCCTGTAGGCAAACTGGAGTGGGCCTAGTGTGGTGGGCAGGGAGGATGTGATGTGAGCTTTCACTGTCCTCTCAAAGCACTTCATGATAATGGATGTGAGTGCTACTGGGCGGTAGTCATTTAGGCAGCTCACATTTGGTTTCTTAGGGACAGGGATGATAGTGGATTCCTTGAAACATGTGGGGACTACAGACTGGAGCAGGGAAAGGGTGAAGATTCTGCCAGGTCATATGCACATGCTTTAAGAACACGTCCCGGGATTTTGTCCAGTCCAGGGGCTTTGCATGTATTTACCTTTTTAAAGGATTTATGCACGTCTGCCCGAGATATTTGGAGTGGGCAGTTATCCTGTTCTAGCATAGCCTCCTGCATGGTGTGGTTCTGGTTCTCAAAGCGAGCGTAGAAGAAGCAGGCACCTCCCCCACGCTGCAACCCTTTCCCTTGTAGTCTGTGATGGTCTTTAGCCCTCTCCACATGTGTCTGGCGTTGGAGCCACTGTAACATGACTCCACCTTTTCCCTGTATTGTCCCTTGGCCGTTTTTATTTTCTTTCTAAGCTCGTACCGTGTTTTCTTGTACTCGCCTATGTCTCCGGAGTGGAAGGCTGCTGTCCGCGCTCTGAGCGCCGAGCAGACCTCTCCGTTAACCCGCGGCTTCTGATTGGGATAAGTCCGTACAATCACCCGCGGTACAACGTCGTCAATACATTTGCTAATGTACCCCCTTACGTGCTCCGTGTAATCATTGATGTTACTAGTCCGGAAGACTTCCCAGTCCGTAATGCGGAAGCAGTGACGCAGGGCCTCGTTTGATTGGTCCGACCAGCGTTGTACTGTTCGCGTCACAGGCTGCTCGCGTTTCAGACCAAATGGGATAAACCTGAAGTTATGGATGATGTGCTGAAGTTGAGTAATGCTTTTTTGTTTCCAAGAGGTGAAATTTAGTGGGTTTTTATTGTGCAGGAAGTGAAGGTTGTTCCATAATGGGGTATATTTACAGGGTGCCAGTGTTGAATTTGTGATTTTGTGGGCTTTCCACCAAGCTGTCAGAGTGGTAAATAATTACAAAAATTAGGTGCTTCAAGGCCTCCTTCATTCTTATGTTTCTGTAGAGTGGAGAGTTTGATTCTTGGTTTCTTGTTTTTCCAGTAAAAATGTGTTATTATTGAGTCTAAAGAGTTGAACCAGGTAAGGGGTGGTTGGGTAGGGATCATTAAGAATAGGTAGTTTATTTTAGGTAAAATTGTCATCTTGATTGTTGCTATTCTGCCAATGAGTGAAATTGGTAAATGTATCCATCTATTCAAGTCCTCTTCTTCTGTTTTGAGGAGTGGGTTGAAATTTAGATGAGTCAGGTATGACAGCTTGGAGGACACATTGATACCTAGGTATTTAAAAGTGTCAGTGGTTGAGGGGATGGGTGGTGTTGTTTGGGCTGCCAAGTTCCAGCTTTTATTGCAAAGTGGTAGAATTGTAGATTTGGACCAATTGATAGTGTAGTCTGATAATTTAGAGAATGCATTTATTACTTTGATTGTTTCCTGTAGAGAAGTTTGTGGATTCTGTAAATAAATTAGAATATCATCAGCATATAAACTGATTTTGTGGTGTGTATTTAGAGTTATTATTATATATATTATGGCTATTATTATTTTGTCGTACTGCAGCAGCAAGGGGTTCGATAAAAATGGCAAATAAGGAGGGAGAGAGTGGGCATCCTTGCCTGGTCCCCCTTTGTAATACAAAACTTGGTGATGTTAGTCCATTAGTTGTGACAGTGGCCATAGGTGAGTTGTACAGTGTTCTTATCCAGTTGATAAATGTCTCTCCAAACCCAAATGTTTTCAATGTAGTGAATAGAAATGTCCAATTTACCTTGTCAAATGCTTTTTCAGCATCTAATGAGGCGATGACTGCGTCCATTTTATTCTGGGTTGCATGGTGTATTAAGTTGAATAGCCTGCCTGTATTTGATAAATCCGTTTTGTCAGAGTGGATAATAAGTGGTGTGACAGTTTCTATTCTTATAGCTAAGGCTTTACTGATGATTTTAATGTCGGTGTTAATTAATGATAGTGGCCGGTAGCTGGAGGGGAGGGTGGGGTCTTTATCAGGTTTTAAGAGGACAGAAATGATAGCAGTGTTCATGTGAGGGGGGATTTTGGAGTTTAGTTGAATTGTTTGTGCCATTCTAAGAAAAAGAGGTGAAATAGTTTGCCAAAAATGTTTAAAATATTCAGCAGAGAAACCATCGGGACCTGGGGCTTTGTTGTTAGGTATTTGAAGAAGTGCTCTATGGAATTCATCTGATGTAATTGGTGAGTCTAATGAATCTGCATGATCTTTTGTTAATTTTGGAAGTATTATACTGTTTAGAAAGGAATTTATGTTCAGTGGGTCGGGTTTAATGTCTGTGGAATATAATCGGCTGTAAAATGTCTGAAATGTGCGGTTTATTTCTTGTAGTGATTGTTCAGTCTGTCCTGCTGAATGTTTTATGGCTGGGATAATGGATTTATCTTTTTTCTGCTGTAGCTGTTTTGCAAGGTATTTGCCTGATTTGTTACTATATTCAAAGTTGTTATCTGAGCCTTTGTATTAAAAATTGTGTTTTCCTATTTATTAAACAATTTAGTTGATAATTATGTTTTCTAAGTTCATTGAAATTGTCTTGTGTTGGATTTTTAGCACATGCATTTTCTAAGCTTTTAATGTTTTCTTCCAGATATTTTTCACGTTCTCTTTCTTTTTCTTATGAGATGAATATGAGATAATTTTGCCCCTTATAACTGTTTTTGCGGTTTCCCAGAGTAGTGTGGGTGAGATGTCTGGAGAGTCATTTATTTCCATGAAGGATGCCCACTCTCTCTTAAGGAAATTGTCAAAATCAGGATCTTGGAGTAAAGATGTGTTGAAATGCCATCTTGTATGTGGCCTATGAAACTGTTTGTTGTTACAGGAGCGTGGTCACTGATCAATATTGGATGAATTATTGGATTTCTAATGTCTGATATGATTGAGTTGCTTGTGAGGAAAAAATCAATTTGAGAGAATGTGTGGTGAAAAGATGAGAAATATGAATATTCTTTAGCTGCAAGGTTGTGTAAACGGCAGCTATCACTGAGGCCAAAATCTTCCATATACTGTTTTATTATTTCAGTTGATTGCCATTTCCTTGAGATGCCTGCGGAGCCTGTTCTGTCTATAGATGGGTCTGGTACAGTGTTGAAATCTCCTCCTATTATAATTTTGGGATCTGAAAAGTTATTTAGGGTAGTAAAAAATGTGTGGAAAAAGGAGGGGTCATCAGTATTTGGTCCGTAGAGGTTGGCAATAGTGAACTCAGTATTATTAATGGAAACGCTAATAATTATATATCTTCCATCAGGGTCAGTGATGGTGGTGTTATGGATTAGTGATAATTTTCTGCTAATCAATATGGACACGCCTATTTGTCTGGAATTGTATGTTGCAGAGAATACTTGGTTGAATTGAGATGATTAAAATTTTTGATGGTCAGAGGATGATAAGTGGGTTTCCTGGAGTAGGCATATGTCAGGGTCTAAATTAATTAAATGATTTAGCACTTTATTTTTTTTAGTCACGGAGCCGATGCCACGGATATTCCAAGTTACAAATTTGATTGGAGCCATGGTTAGTGAGTGATGTCAGTTACTATGGATGTAAGAGGCATGTCCATATTGGTAGGAAT
Source organism: Synaphobranchus kaupii (assembly GCA_029718625.1). NCBI lineage: Eukaryota > Metazoa > Chordata > Actinopteri > Anguilliformes > Synaphobranchidae > Synaphobranchus > Synaphobranchus kaupii. Next base: position 30,203 of record JAINUF010000025.1, read on the forward strand.
GGGATGGGGGGGGGGACTACATAACTTTAGACCCCTCAAAGTTATGATGTGATGTTCCCTAGGGATGTCCTAAAAACATTACTAGAGCATTATTAAAGTCGTAGGAAGGTCACTGTTAGGTTACAATATGACATTTAATTAGAATTTTTCAGGGACGTTCAAGCAATTCTTTCCGGTTATGATATGAAGTTGTGCTCACAACATTCAGGGACGTTCCTGCAACGTCTGTTACTGGTTATAATATAACATCATGTAATTAATGTCTGGGGGAGGTTACTAGAACGTCCTTGGAACGTCCACGTAACGTTTAGAAAACCCTACAAAAAGACGTCAAGGCGACGTCCTGATGCCATTTCGAGACATTCAGGGGACGTCCCGGGGACCTAATTTTGTTAGCTGGGTAGCTACGTTGCAGATGGGTAATGGGTTCTGTTTCAAAATGTATTTATAACAATAACCGGCAAGCTTCACAAATTCTGTTTAGGCATTTTAGGGGAATAACTAATAGGCTATCTCATATAAACCTAAAAATGAACTAGTAACGTTAGGCTATATAGGAACTGGACAGGCGGGAGGAGCCAGGAGTTTCAGCAACTAACGTTAATATGGTTCCCATAAGAAACTCTTGCGTTTTTCTACCAAACTAAAGGGTTTACAGTCATGTTTTCAACCCAGTTATGCCCATAATACATATACGAATAAGAATCAAAGCATGATTTTACTTGATACAAAGTCGAGTTGTTTTACACATAATGATTAGAGTCAACAGTACTAGACTCTGGCTGGTCAATATATGACTAAATAGTGGCATGTGTAGCCTACAATGATGAATAGCCTACAAGGAGCATGCACGTTTAGTTTGAACTTACTTTTTTTTTCTAGTCTATGGAATGGATCCAGCTAGCAGTAACACATGAGAGCAGACCTATGGAGCAAACGCCTTCGTAGCTAACATTAACAGTCCCTGAATGTTTTAACCCTCTAGAACGAGTGCTTACACGAACGTTAGCCTGTTGACATTCGGTTAGCTAAGTAGGCTAGCTTATGTTACTGACTAAAGACATGGGGCCCCGTCTAGGGGGGTTTCGGAATAGCTACACACTGCACTGCCCATCGGATGTTTCAAGGGGTCCCCACATTTTTAGATTGTCATTGCAGTAGGACTAATGTGATCAGCCGTCGAGGGCCCCAGGCAATTGCCTGCTTTCCCTGTCCTGTTGCGTGGCCTCTGGTGTTGCTGTACAGAGACCTGGCTGAGTGTCCCTTCTGAGAGAAGTGGCAGTTGGAGAATTAATTAATTAACAGGCCAGGCCAGTCAACAGTGAGAATAGCAAGTAAGGCATGTCTGTGGTTTCTGAAAATGGATATAGGAAGCAAGTCTCCCACTGTAATTCTTTAAATTTGTATTTTTACCACACTTACTTTACACTAAAAGTTACCCAAATCCATGAAATAATAGAAAATTGAAATCTGAATTTGATAGTTAATAGAGAAGGGGAAGATGACAGAAAAGGAACAGGTGGTAGTGTAGTATAACGGTTAAGGAACTGGCCTTGTAACCAAAAGGTTGCAGGTTCGATTCCCAGGTTGGACACTGCCATTGTACCCTTGAGCAAGGTACTTAACCTGAATCGCTTCAGTATATATCCAGCTGTATAAATGGATAATATGTAAAAAAATGCTAAAAAAGTTGTGTAAGTCGCTCTGGATAAGAGCGTCTGCTAAATGCCTGTAATGTAAAGGAAGATTTAAGATTAACGTACTCATCTTTTTCGGGAGATTCTTTGTTCATAAAATGAAATGGATGGCAAGGTAAACCCTCTTTTAACCTATTGAACTGAGAACCTATCTTAGAACCATCGAAAAATGTCAAAAGAAAAAAGCAGTACAAACTATCAACCTTTCCATAAAATATTTACTTTATTTTTGATATTTGAAACCCCTGCACCTTTGTTAAGTTTGTGTGCGCTTATTTTTCTGTAATGCCTGAATGTTAATAACATTTTTTTTTTTTTTAAACCATAGGCGTCAGAAGTCAGGTAGTCATTTCCTTCAGACTTAGCATTTTTCTTTCCGGTTCAAAAAAAATCGACGGCCTACAGATCGCGGCACATCCAGGTACTTGACAATTCACGCCCCTCTTTGGGAGAAGAAAAGGGGAATAAGCCTACTCAACTGAATGGGATTGTGCGGAGTAGAGGTCGGCCAATTAATGGCATTTTGAGATAATCGGAGACGCAGAGAAATTGATCCATGCTTTTGTTACGTCTAGGCTAGATTACTGTAATGCCCTGCTATCTGGCTGCCCAAAGTCCTTGCTAAATAATCTCCAGCTTGTACAGAATGCAGCTGTTCGCATTTTAACTAGAACTAAGAAATATGAGCATATTACCCCAGTACTAGCATCACTTCATTGGCTACCAATTAAGTATAGGATAGACTTTAAGGTTTTGCTTCTGACCTTCCATCCATCCATCCATCCATCTTCAACCGCTTATCCGAAGTCGGGTCGCGGAGGTAGCAGTTCCAGCAGGGGGCCCCAAACTTCCCTTTCCCTGGCCACATTGACCAGCTCTGACTGGGGGATCCCAAGGCGTTCCCAGGCCAGCTTGGAGATATAGTCCCTCCACCTGGTCCTTGGTCTGCCCCGTGGTCTCCTTCCAGCTGGACATGCCTGAAACACCTCCCTAGGGAGGCGACCAGGTGGCATCCTTACAAGATGTCCGAACCACCTCAACTGGCTCCTTTCTACGCAAAGGAGCAGCGGCTCTATTCCGAGTCCCTCACGGATGACTGAGCTTCTCACGTTATCCCTAAGGGAGAAGCCAGCCACACTCCGGAGAAAACCCATTTCGGCCGCTTGTATCCGCGATCTCGTTCTTTCGGTCATGACCCACCCTTCATGACCATAGGTAAGAGTAGGAACGAAGATTGACCGGTAGATCGAGATCTTTGCCTTCTGGCTCAGCTCTCTCTTCCTCACAACGGTGCGGTAAAGCGAACGCAATACCGCTCCTGCTGCTCCGATTCTCCGGCTCATCTCACGTTCCATCGTCCCCTCACTCGAGAACAAGACCCCGAGAAACTTGAACTCCTTCACTTGGGGTAAAGACTCATTCCCTACTTGGAGTAGACAAATCATCGGTTTCCTGCGGAGAACCATGGCCTCAGATTTAGAGGTGCTGATCCTCATCCCAGCCGCTTCACACTCGGCTGCGAACCGATCCAGTGAGTGCTGAAGGTCACAGACCGATGATGCCATCAGGACCACATCATCTGCAAACAGCAGCGATGTAATCCTCAGCCCACCGAACTGCAACCCCTCTCCTCCACGACTACGCCTTGAAATCCTGTCCATGAATACCACAAACAGGATAGGTGACAAGGCGCAGCCCTGACGGAGGCCAACCCCCACCGGGAACGAGTCCGACTTACTGCCGATCACCCGGACACAGCTCTCGCTTTGGGTGTACAGAGATTGGATGGCCCTGAGTAGTGACCCCCTCACCCCGTACTCCCGCAGCACCTCCCACAATATCTCCCGGGGAACCCGGTCATAAGCCTTCTCCAAATCCACAAAACACATGCAGACCAGAAAAGCATACTCCCAGGCCCCCTCTAGGATCCTTGCGAGAGTGAAAAGCTGGTCCGTTGTTCCACGACCAGGACGGAATCCACATTGTTCCTCTTCAATCTGAGGTTCTGACCTTTATAGCTTTAAATGGACTTGCGCCAGTGTATATATGTAATCTGCTTTTACCATTTAAGCCAAAAAGATCACTCCGTTCCCAAGACGCAGGCTACTTAGTAGTCCCAAGAATATCTAAAAACTTTACGGGTGGTAGAACTTTCTCCTACAGAGCGCCACTACTGTGGAACACCCTGCCAAAATTTATAAGGGAATCAGACAGTCTCAATATTTAAGTCTAGATTAAAAACACACCTTTATGATCAGGCTTATAATGAGCTATAGTCTGGAGACAGGACCAGAGAAGCATTTAGCCATAAAGTAATGTGGGGTGGCATCCTTTCCTTACTGTCACCTGTCAACAGCTGTGACCCCATCTTCCTGGGCTGGCTCTTGATAGGTGGGTCGGATTGTTTTCCCTCTCATGACTGCATGGTTTCTCAAACTCTGTCTTCATAGCTATGCAGCCATAGATTACTCCTGGCGGGGGCACTTGCCCTATTTTTAAGGAAAAGCAATACTTTTATTCTGCATCTTTCATCAAGCTCTGTGGATGTATTGTATAAAAAAATGTTTTTGTTTCCATAAAAATTCTGTATCTATAGCCTTTAACGTTATTCAACTTCGCTAACAAATGAACTTGGACTGTAAAATACTAGAAAACCAATAACAATTCTGAGTCACACTTCAATAAAGTTACACTAATAATGTGTGTGGCCACCTCTGGCAGCTACTGCTTCTTGGCATCTTTGTTGCATAGAATCAATAAGCGTCTGTATCTGTATCTGGGATGTTTTCCCATTCCTGTAGAAGTGCATCACGCAGTTGCTGGGCATTAGAAAGTGGAGGACCATGTCTTCTGATGCTGCGATTCAGCACATCCCACACATGTTCTATTGGGTTCAGCAGGTCTAAAACGATTCCTCAGATGGGTCAGTCTGATGTATCGGTCCTGTGCCGGTGTTGTCACACGAGGATGACCAGATCTTGGATGGTCCACTTTGCTGAAATCTTGCCTGTAGGCGTGATACAGTAGACTGGCTGACATTGAAGTGTCTCGCAACAATGGCACATGACATTCCTGCCACCAGCATGCCTATGGGCCTCTCCATCTCTTCTCGTGACATTCGTGGCATTATGGATAACATCGGAAACTGACGAAGGGTGGCCTCTTGCTTTATGTGTCCTGAGCTTTCAATTAAAGACTCAGTTGAGATCTGAATACTTAGGCATTGTTGCCAATTACTTCGTTTGGCGAAAGTGCACATTCTATGGCATTTTGTGTGACTGAGGAGTTGCAATGCTTCAACACACAAGCTGTTTTACTTGTCATCAGGTATAAAATAAATTAACACATTTCTATGAAAGGTTTTCCATATTCAAGACATTGTTGCTTTTCTTTTTTCCCTCAGTGTATTTGAGGGGATGGCAAATTGTACTTAATTTCACTTTCTCCCCCTCCTCTGTTCTATTAAAAAAATCAGACCAATCAAAATACAACTGTAGCCTACGTGTGACCCGTCTAAAAATCAGTTTCAACCACCTATCACATGACAATGGGGGCGGGCGGGAGGGCGCTTAAGGCTCAGATACGCTTTTAAGGTCAATCTTACGTTTATGTTCAGTGACTACGCATAAATTAAGTTACATAGGGCAGTCGTATTAATAAATTGGACTCGATTGGAATAGAACGTACAAAATAAATTTTTAATCGCGGAGTCGCCTCGTTTCGACTTCTTGAAACGGTGGATGGGAGTCGACCCCGACTCTTAAGAGTGCAAGAGTCGAGGAGTCGACTCTTTTGGGGTCCACTCCCCATCACTAAGAAACACAAGCAAAGCAGACCGTCATACAACAAGACGGCACCAGTGCTGCTCTGCTAATATAGCAGAAAGAAAGCAAAGCATTGTTTGGAGTTCACTCCACTAAACAGTATTGAAGTAAACTATGACACGTGTCAAAAGTGTGTAGGATTTTGTGGCAATACCAGGAACCTGCCGGAATGCATGAAAATAAGCCGTATAAAAGAGCATGACGAGTTACAGCGGTAGCGATCAGAGGAGGGGAGGGAACGCAGGCAAATACCCCCACAACTGGAGCCAGAGTCAAGCAGAGTTTCCCCGACAGAAACCTTTCAGAGAGGCAGGCATTATCCAGGTATACAGTGATAATATTAGGTTATTTTAACCTTTCGAACAGAAAGTAGGAAACACTGGGTATTTCTTGAGGGGAAGAACATTACTGTAATAGGCTGATGAATAGGTGTAGGCTATATCAGGCTTAGAATGGACAAAGTTTCAAACAATATCTGAATTCATTACATCCATTTTGCATTAGTTCTAGATTTTACCAACTGCCCATTTTTTGCCCCCCTTAACTGATTTTCGAGGGCATGTTATCCATTTCCGAGGGCATTTTTGCCCCAATCCCCTGCTAATTTCTAGCCCTGCATTGCTTTCACAATCAAGGTCATGATACACAGGCAACTTTGAGGCTGTGCAATTTGGCAGTTTTACCCACAAATGTAACCAGCAGTAGACTATTTTTTCACCATACTTTATTTTCTAAGAGCCCACCATGCTTTCCTCACTCATTTGCTTAACTCCATCCTTTTTGCAGGCAATATTGGCCATCTACATTGCCTCAAAATATTGCCTGTTTCATGGCCTTTAAGTCTTTCTTATAATTCAGTATATCAGTTATAAATATACCTTATGTTATCACAGGTTCAGCAGCATGTATTAGGTTTTAACTCCCCAAGTATTAAGTCACTTAGAAATATGTAGGCCTCACGCTCGTGTTTTGTCAGACGATTCAGTTATTAAATGTTTACGCCTTGATTCAATTATCGATGGTGGTGCATGCGTTCATCCCCTTATAGCAATTGAAATGATAAGTAAAATTTATATTGGTTGTTTTTTTTTTTACTGATGTAAAACTTATTTTAAAAAGATCAATCGCAATGCAAATAGGATATAACGCTCATTAAAAATAGAACTATAGCCTACATTTTTCAATGTTCAATGGATCGCAGAAAAAATTTGCACATCCAAAAACTCAGACCAAGTGGCGAACAGAACAGTAGATTGAATAAAATCGGTCCACACACTGTTCTACACTTTTCAAAGTGACATACATCCTGGGGGTGGGGGGGGGGGACAGTTATAACCTAATATACATCTGGCTGATGTATCCGTTTGATGTAGCTAGCACAAGCCAATAGCACTGGTCCATAAAATTATTTTAACGGTGTATTCAATCAAACGTTCAAAGTGAAACATTTCGATTATGTTCAACGGCACCAAAAATCTCTGCCACGCCCTCAAAAAACGGTAAAAGTCCCAGTATAAGATGTAATTAAATCTGTAAAAGTTACTGTATACAGTGCATCCGGAAAGTATTCACAGCGCTTCACTTTTTCCACATTTTGTTCTGTTACAGCCTTATTCCAAAATTGATTAAATTCATTTTTTCCCTCAAAATGCTACACACAACACCCCATAATGACAATGTGAAAAAAGTTTTTTTGAGATTTTTGCAAATTTATTAAAAATAAAAAACTAAGATTTCTCATTTACATAAGTATTCATACCCTTTGCTTTAACATATTTTTAAAGTATCATATTTCATATTTGGTCGCATATCCTTTACATGCTGTTACTTCCTGAAGTCTGTGACCATCAACATCAAAAAAACTGTCGATATCTTATCTTCAGGTACTGTTACAAGCGATACTATAACCTCTCTGCATTTGAATGGATGGATGGATCACTTTAAGGGTTGTTTCTCCTGACTTTTTTCCCCATAGAGTTCTATAGGAAAATGAGTCCGGAGAAATAACCCTTGCAGTGATCCATCCACATCTACTCCATATCTGGCAACAGAGTGATGGTTTGGGGCTCGTTTGATAGCTCAGACCCTTGATAACTTACAGCCATTTAGCCAGCCATGTGTTCCATACTGTACCAGTGTAATTTACAGCTGAATCTAGTCTCACCCCCCAATTTCCATAGAGATCCATTAAAATGCAGAGAGGTTATAGTATCGCTTGTAACAGTACCTGAAAATAAGATATCGACAGTTTTTTGATGTTGATGGTCACAGACTTCAGGAAGTAACAGCATGTAAAGGATATGCGACCAAATATGAAATATGATACTTTAAAAATATGTGAAAGCAAAGGGTATTAATACTTATGTAAATGAGAAATTTTATTTTTTTATTTTTAATAAATTTGCAAAAATCTCAAAAAAACTTTTTTCACATTGTCATTATGGGGTGTTGTGTGTAGAATTTTGAGGGAAAAAATTAATTTAATCAATTTTGGAATAAGGCTGTAACAGAACAAAATGTGGAAAAAGTGAAGCGCTGTGAATACTTTCCGGATGCACTGTATATTTTCTTAATCGTCATTGATTTCACTTGGCCGCTGTCGACGAGGCACAGTGATCTAGGCAGTTTCTATGTAAATTTCATCCGAGCTATTCAGCCTTGTTATTTGGTACCTAAACTTTGCAACATGCTAGTCATCATTAAAATAAATATAGCCTGAAATGTCAATCTTCAGAATCCGTTTAACCACTAAGCTGAGGCTTTAACGTTATTAGGCGGGAATTATGCAGTGTCCGGACTCCAGCCAGATAAATACGTGGACTGTTTCTAATTGATTTTATCTGTGTTTTTTGCACCATTTCTCAGAGGTGCCTTCGACTGCTTGAAAAAACACTTGGGTAGCCCACCTAAGACATTTCAATGCAGGAAAAACCCTGGTTAGGAGACTAGGGCAGGCAGTAAATGAACCCTGGTACAAGGCCAGTAGTACCACCCCGGTCCCTCTTTATTCTGGTATAATTAATTCTGTGGCTTATCTCAGGCTAAAGCCTGATATCTACAAGGATTCTGAAGTTTCCTAGAGCCCAGAATTAGGCTAAACGATGTCTCCTTGGACAGCAGCACCATCAAATGTATTATGTACTATTCCAACAATATAAACTCAATGGTATCTTTAACCGGAGTTCCTACATACCTCTGGAATACTGTTTCACTACCTGGTCATATGTACCACCAGCAGAACAGACACACTGCACTAGCTGGTCATATGTAACACCAGCAGAACAAACGCACTGCATTACCTGGTCATATGTAACACCAGCAGAACAGACACACTGCACTACCTGGTCATATGTAACTCCAGTAGAACAGACACACTGCACTACCTGGTCATATGTAACACCAGCAGAACAGACACACTGCACTACCTAGTCATATGTAACTCCAGCAGAACAGACACACTGCACTACCTGGTCATATGTAACTCCAGTAGAACAGACACACTGCACTACCTGGTCATATGTAACACCAGCAGAACAGACACACTGCACTACCTGGTCATATGTAACACCAGCAGAACAGACACACTGCACTACCTGGTCATATGTAACACCAGCAGAACAGACACACTGCACTACCTGGTCATATGTAACTCCAGCAGAACAGACACACTGCACTACCTGGTCATATGTAACACCAGCAGAACAGACACACTGCACTACCTGGTCATATGTAACTCCAGTAGAACAGACACACTGCACTACCTGGTCATATGTAACTCCAGTAGAACAGACACACTGCACTACCTGGTCATATGTAACTCCAGTAGAACAGACACACTGCCCTACCTGGTTTTATGTGAACAGATCACTTCCTTGCCTTCTTGTTTTTAGAGTGAATCAGCCTTTAGCTGTGTTCGCTTGCGAAGTGTTGCAGTTGGAGAGTGTAGCACAGACCTCTTATAAACCCCAATTCAAACCCCAAAATGAAGGGACTGAGGTATTAAATGAGCCTCACAAATTTGTACCAGAAGGTGGCGGTATTTAGCTGTATATGTAGGCCTACTTCAAAAGCAGAAAAGTCTATAATCTCAAAGCCCCTGAAAAGCAGTACAATGGATTTGCTTGGTAGCACAATTCTTCAGCCAGAGGTAGAACTAATTGGTGAAATCGGCTGGCTAAGTTCATGGGTGGAGGAAAAACAATGCAGGACTTTTACTTTCTGTGTGCTGGACTTTACAACTCTGAATGTCAATGCGAGTCTAGGCTACATTATGCCCTAGTTGGATTGCAGTTATGCAACTGAATTACAGTTGAACTGTAAGGATTTCAAACCAAATTCCTACACAACACAATTTTTTAAATGAAACTATAAAACTCTATTAAGAACAAATAATGATCTGGATTGATTAATAATGGATTTGCGGCGTTGTTCGATGCTTTCCATGTAGATTTCTCATGAGCCTGTTTGGTTCTGACGCATATCAGCAGACATCTACTGTACTACTATGCCATAGTAAAAATCAGAAAAAGTAAACAGTGAGACGTTTATTCATAAAATAATTTTTATTCAGCAAACCACACATCTGTCTTTCGCCCATACCAATATGGAACATTTTTACTGGAAATGGGAATAGTATGGAACCCATGGTTGACTAAATGGCTGTAAGTCATCAAGGATCTGAGGCATCAAACGGGCCTCAAACCATTACTCTGCTGCCAGATATGAAGTAGATATGGATGGATCACTTTAATGGTTGTTTCTCCTGATTTTTTCTCCTGACTTTTTCCGAAATCTTTAAAAACCGCAGTCATTAAACCTCTTTTAAAAAAGAAAAATTTAGACCCATTCAAATTAAATAATTATCGCCCTATTTCTAACCTTCCCTTCATTAGTAAGATTCTTGAGAAGGCTGTTTCTAATCAACTTAACAAATTTTTAAACCAAAACTGCCTCTTTGACACTTTCCAGTCTGGTTTTAGACCCACACAGCACAGAAACGGCACTCATTAAAGTTTTAAATGACATTCGCGTAAATAGTGACTCAGGTAAAATCTCTGTTCTTGTTCTGTTGGATCTCAGTGCAGCCTTTGATACTATAGATCATCAAATACTCATTGACAGACTACACCATTGGATCGGGCTCTCGGGCACAGCTTTAAACTGGTTCAAATCTTACCTACAAGATAGAGATTACTTTGTAACCATTAATAACTACCAATCAGAACGGAATACTCTGTCCACTGGGGTCCCCCAAGGTTCCATCCTCGGTCCTCTGTCATTCAACTTATATATGCTCCCCCTCGGTCAAATTTTTCAAAGGTACCAAATGTCATACCACAGCTATGCGGATGACACAAATTTACCTGTCATTTACTCCTGACGACTATAACCTTATTGACTCTCTATACCAATGCTTAAAGCAAGTAAACAGCTGGATGTGTCAAAACTTTCTCCAACTAAACAAGACAAAACAGAAATTATTGTTTTCGGGAGCAAAGAACCGAGGCAAAAAATAGCTCTCCACCTTGACACTCTTGGTTTACGAACAACCATGCAGGCCAGAAACCTAGGTGTACTCATTGACTCTGATCTCAACTTTGAGATAACCATGTCAAGTCAATAACCAAATCAGCCTTTTATCATCTTAAAAATATAGCAAGAGTCAGAGGCTTTATGTCTAAACAAGATCTAGAAACCCTCATTCATGCCTTCATTTCAAGTAGGGTTGATTACTGTAATGCTCTCTTCACTGGTCTCTCAAAAAAGTCCATTAAACGGCTCCAACTTATTCAAAACGCTGCTGCCAGGCTTCTTACAAGGACTAAAAGAAGTGCACACATCACTCCAATCCTTAGATCGGGCTTCCAGTCCGCTATAGAATAGACTTCAAAGTGATGCTAATAGTTTATAAATCACTCAACGGCTTAGGACCTAAATACATCTGGAAATGCTCAGGCCATATAAACCATACAGATCTCTTAGATCTTTGGGCTCGGATCAGCTCATTGTGCCTAAGGTTAAAACAAAAAATGGTGAGGCAGCCTTTAGTTTTTACGCTACCCATTGCTGGAACCTACTACCCTACGACCTTAGACATGCCTCTTGTATTATGTCTTTTAAATCTGGTCTGAAAACTTTGCTCTTCTCACGGGCCTTTGACTAAAATTTCGCTGCATTGTACTGCTTTTTATTGTATTTTTTTATTAAGCCCAGCCGGTATTTTTAACTCTATTGTTTCTTGTTTTATTTATCATGTCTTTCCATTAATAAGACAAAAGCACTTTTATCTTTTCTTTTATTCTTTTCTAAATTATTTATCTTTAAGCTTATTTATCTTTTTAAAGCTGTTTTATTTTTATTTATTTATATATTGTTTATTTTTTATTTTTTGCACCGCATATACAAAGATAAATACTGCCATCTGATGTTCAGTTGTTGCTTGTTATCTGTTGAGCCCTTGAAAAGTCCTCTATAAAGTGGCCAGTAGGGCGCTCAACTTAAAAGTTTGACTAATCACTCTGCGGAGTGATTCAAACTGTGGAGGCTGTATGCTGCTCCCACCCATGGGCAAATATACCTCGAAGGAGGGACAAAAGTCCTGCAGCAGATCTGGCAGGCACCTGCAGCGGAGCTGGCAGGTATATTATCACCCAGGGAGAGAGGCTGTACGGTGCGTAGCAGATGGCAGGTAGCAGACTGCTTGTGGTAGGAGTGTTTGTTGGGGTATTTGTTTTGTGGGCCCAACCAGCATTGCGTTTTATTATAACTGTTTTAACTCTTTATTAACATTGTTCAATTTTAATTTACTTTTTATATAATGTCTATGTCTTATGTAAAGCACTTTGAGTTGGCTTGTGTATGAAAATGTGCTATACAAATAAACTTGACTTGACTCATTGTCATATTGAACTCTATGGAAAAATAAGTCAGGAGAAGAAATCCTTAAAGTGATCCATCCATATCTACTGCATATCTGGCAGCAGTGATGGTTTTAGACTTGTTTGATACCTACTATTCCCGTGTAATTTACAGCTTAATCTAGTCCCACCCCCCAATTCCCATTGAGATCCATTCAAATGCAGAGAGGTTATAGTATCGCTTGTAAGAGTACCTGAAAATAAGATAACAACAGTCTTTTGATATCCCCTTTATACCCAGTCATGATAGCATCACCTGTTTACCTGTGGAATGTTCCAAACAGGTGTTTTTTGAACTTCCCAGTCTTTTTTTTTTTTACAATTTTTAATTTTTAATTTTTATTTTTTTTGGAATGTGTTCCAGGCATCAAATCTGGAATTGGCGTATAGTTACAAAATGGTCTATTTTTAGACACGCTTTCTGAATCCTTATCTGCCGCGTTTTGGTTCTCTGAACGCCAAACCAAAACCTTACAGAATCGTCTACCAATAAAGTTAAAACACAGAGTTTGTGATTTCCACTAATAGTTTGGTTGCAGGAGCAACGAATGTCTCAGTTGAGCAAAATGGTGGCGCCGGCGCCATTATCACTATGCATCTACTCCAGGGGTTCTCAAAGTGCGGCCCGGGGACCAATGGCGGCCCTCAAAAACATTTTGTGCGTCCCGCGTTAAGTCCACATGAAAGGGACTACATATTATATTAGAAATCACTAATGGTCCATTTTACAGTTTTTTACGATTGCTTTGACTCATTTTGCACAACAGAGTTTCAATGTGCAAAACTTGTAACGTCCCGTTCCCATCCAGTCCGTATTCCCTGTTTTGCCATGTCCCTCCGTTTCTTGTTTGATTCCCTTGTCCGTGTTTTCCCTGTTGCTTCAGACTGGGCGTGCCCCTTCTGTTTGTTTCACTCTGTTCCCCCACTTCGGTTTCAACCTATCTCCTTCCCCCCTTGTTGCATGCATTCCCCACTGGTCAATTAGTCAATCACCCTCGGTTACATTCCTCACGCTTTCCTGATTGTTTCCAATCACACTCCCCTATTTAACCCACCTGCTGTCTCCCCTCCAGTGTTGGTTCATTACTTGTGTTACCCTCCTGACCCTGTTTGCTGCTCTTTAACTAACTTACGTTGTGTGTTTCCTGGTCTTCTGGTTATAGTCCTGTTTTACTGAATGCTTGGTTGCGGATTTAAACCCGTCAGCTTTCAGTTTTCCTACCCTCCAGTCTGGTTGCTATTTAGCCCTAACATTTGCTGCATGCTTTGTTTCTAACCTGTCTCCCTCTAATTACCAGCTGTTCCTGCCTCTACCAGTCTGTAGCTGTTAGTCTGCGTGTGTGTGTGTTACGGTGCCTCCAACTCCAGCTCGCATTGCGTCCGCAGTTGGGTGTCTGCCTCGCTATCCTGCAGTGGTTCCTGTCCGGCCGAGGCGAATCCCATTGCCGCGGTTACGGTCCCAGGTTCCTCAGCAAACCAGCTACCCCAACCGGCCCCAGCTGAGCTCCGCCACACAGCTCTACCCAGCCGGGCTCTGCCGGTTACCTACCTCAGTATCCAGCCCAGTACCTGTTGGACCTCCCGGTCCAGTTCCAGTCCAGTTCCGGCTCGGAACTCACCTCCTGTCCAAAGTCCAGTTCCGGCTTGGAACAACCCCGTTGTTCCAGCAATCCAGTTCCAGTTGGACCTCCCGGTCCAGTTCCAGTCCAGTTCCGGTGCTACGTGCACCTCCAGTTTAAAGTCCAGTTCCGGCTTGGAACAATCCCGCTGTTCCTGCTATCCAGTTCCAGTTGGACCTCCCGGTCCAGTTCCAGTCCAGTTCCGGTGTTAAGTGCACCTCCAGTTTAAAGTCCAGTTCCGGTTTGGAACAAGCCCGCCGATTCCGTGGTCCAGTTCCTGAGTGGACCTCCGGTCCAGTACAGTCCAGTTCCGGCTTGGAACCCGCCTCCTGTACTCAAGTCCAGCTCCGGCTTGGAGCAGTTCGTATTGAACTTTCTCACCCTGTGTAATACTGTGTTTCTTTTCTGTACAGCTTTGGGACTACCCCAAAGCTTAATAAAAACCCCTTGCTGTTTAATCTGCCTCCTGGTCGTTGCACTTGGGTCCAGCCCGTATTTGGGATCGTAACAAAACTCTTAACACAGAATGCTATACTGCTCATTTTGGGTTCAAAATGTAATATAGCATGCAAAATAAAAATACCAGTATCAAATCAGAGAATATTATATGCAAAAGTTTATCAAAGCACCAGAACATTAGATATTTCAAACAATGAAGTTAAATCATTGCTGCATTTTCAATATACAACAGTCATCATGAAATAATGCTGCCAAACACAAAATCCTTCTGATAAAAAAAGAGTTTGAAAGTGTTCTTTGGTCATCATGCTAAATTCTATACTCCTAATCTTGGGCTCAAAATCATATATAGCATGCACAATAGAAACAACTGAACCAAATTATATTGTATTTCATGCTAAAGTTTATCATAGTGTCAGAACAGTGGATATGTTCATCTTTGAAGTTTAATTATTGGTGCATTTTCAAATACAATGGCCATTATCAAATAATGCGGTCAAACACAAAATACTTGTTACCAAAAAAGACTATGCAATGGTCATTTCCTCATAAGTACTTTAAATTAAAAGCAAAAAGACTTTACTGTAAAGTAAAAAAAAAAAAAAGAAATACAGCTTTTTGGTGCTTAAGCAGCATTTTGCCTCTCCGCTGCATTTGGCCACATAATTTCATCAACATCGCATCTGATGTCTTCATTGGCAAGACAGCGCTGATAGTGCCGTATCCACCCCTGACACTGCTGGGCTGTAATGTCATCGCATGCCTCATCCATGGCCTGAAGGAGCGTTCCCTGCTCATGTGGACGCCTATCATATACCTTCCACCTCCAGGCCGAGAAAAACTCCTCAATGGGGTTCAGAAAGGGGGAGTAAGGTGGAAGGAATTGTGATTGGAACTCTGGATGGGCTGTAAACCAGTCTCGCACAGCCAATGCATGATGGAAGTTTACATTGTCCCAGACAATGATGAACACCATCTGAGCATTTGGCTGTACGAGACGGTTGTACAGCCCATCCAGAAAATGTATGAGGCGCACAGAGTTGTATGCCCCCAGCAGAGTGTCACGAGCCTCAACTCCATTGCGGGAAATGGCAGCACACATTGTGATGTTGGCTCCACGCTGTCCCGGAACAGCAACAGTAGCCCTCTGCCCAATTATGTTCCAGCCCCGACGCCGGCGCTTGCAGAGATTAAATCCTGCTTCATCTACATACAGGATTTCATGCTGCTCTGCTCCAGTATCAATGTCCATCATGCTCTGAAATAAAAAACACATGAGCATTACAGAGATAAAAATATACCAATGCTTTACTGTATGTACAATATGCAAAACAAGGTTATTTCTATGCACCATATTGTAGCGCTTTCCAGATATCAATAAACTTGAATAGGCTACATTACAATGATTAGGCCCAGTTGCTTTTCGTCATTGAACATGTTGGTTGCCCACAGGCTGACCAATCAGGGATGGATGTGTGTGGGCCTGCCCAATGGTCTCAGGGCTGGGTATTGGCAAACTAGGCATGTACAGTACCTTTTACCTATATAATGTATATTTGCGCTGAATAGACCCCCTGGTGAAATGTTCCTAGATCCGGCCCTGAGACCAATGGCCAGGCCACACATATACGTACATAATCCTAATGTGATGTCTAGGGCATAATGTTAACCAGTCTACACATTTATAGAGAATGGGTCGCTAAAGTATTCGCTACTGTAGTATTGCAACATTGCTATACACATACCTGAACATATTCCACCCTCAAAGTCTTCACCCCATCTTCATTCCTTTGGAACGGCACCAAGTAAATTTGTTTCATAGTGATTTTGTACTTTTTCAAAATTTGCCCAATTGTGGTTATGCTGATTGTGTGTATGTTTTGGAATATTCTGTTATCGGCTAGAATCTGTTGCTGTATTTCTTTTATTCGTATATCGTTTCTTTGTACCGCCATGTCTACTAGTGCCCTCTCCTGCTGGGCAGAGAGAAGACGGCCACGTCCTCCACCTGGTGGTGCTCTTTCAGTTCTAAAGTACAGTAAAGATAACAATTACAACAAAGATAATTCACACCCACACTTTAGTATTTATGAAATATACTGTAACACAGACAGCAATATCAATTACTGTAATTTCAATATACAGTTACTGTACAGTAAATTACACATATGGACTTACCGATTATCTCTCTTAAAAATTCTTATTATGGATGCCACAGTTGACCTTTTTAGGTTTGGCTGCACAACCCTCCCAGCTTGAGCCAGTGTCAGACCTCTGTTTAACACGTGGTCGACAATAGTGGCTCTAATTTGATTTGGTACAACTGCTCTTCTGCCTCCTTGGCCACGACCACGACCCCGTCCACGACCCTGTCCTTCATTAGCAACTTCAACCTTACCGACCTGCTCCATGTTGTCAGAAACTGCCATTCAGGTTTCTAAGCAGCCTTTTATGTAGTGGTGAAGAGATTATCAATTGTGTTGCAATGCTATTCACCTGGGCAAGGTTGTTGGAAGTGCTGAGACATGACTACAAACACCTGTTGAATTGGTTTAGTGATCTGCATTTGTAATAATAAGCATTTGAATATTGTAATATTAGGTGGCTGAATTCTGAGAATGAAGCATGATTTAGTGTTTGGCACTAAACTGTAACTGTATTAACTGTAACTGTATCTAACTGTATTAACAGTTTTGCACTTTGTGCTTCAGCATAGGATGTAGTGTCTTAAGGTAAGAATTCTGCAAGTCAGTTTAGCACTTTGCGTTAACAGTTTTACACTTTGTATGTCAGCATAGGATGTAGTGTCTTAGAGTATGAATTTTGAAAGTCAGTTTGGCACTTTGCATTTTGAGTTTTGTACATTGAAATTCTGCTGTGCAAAATGAGTCAAAGCAATTGTAAAAAACTGTAATACAGTACTGTCCCTTTAAATGTTTTACTGGCGGCACAGCGACTGGCGGCTCCTAGCAACCAAAGCGGGCATTACACTGTTAGCTAGTTATCAATAAGGTTTGATAGAAGTTGGACTTCTACAGTATCTTATCTTCATTAATATTTACAGTATAATTGCTAGCTAGCTTAGTAGCCTATTTGATCAGTGTTGCTATTTTTGTGAGAGTTAGTTGGTTTTGGACTTAATTTGGATTTCATGAGTGTATTTTTTTCTTGTGCGGCCCTCCATCCAATGCAGGCTCCCTTATTTGGCCCTCAGTCACCAAAACTTTGAGGACCCCTGATCTATGCAAAGGGGTTAAATAGGTCTACCACTCAGACAAAATTTGAGACAAAAGCACTTATTTTATTGATAGCCTGCTTATTTTATTTTAGTGACATGGAATATAGGTGTGGCTAAGTGAGCACCACCACCACGAGTTCACTCTCTCTCTTGCCGGCAGCGCCTAAAACTACGCCCCCTTACCACAATAGGCTAGGCAATAGCCCAATGTTGGTTTATCGCACAGCCCTGTCTAAGGCAAACCGGTGAACGGAAATCTATTGCCTCTTAGAGCAAGTGCTCCCTGCTGTTAAGGTTAATTTATTTATTTATTTATTTATTTCGGCATGTGTATGATCACATTGCATCACATTTCTGAAATATTCATTTAACACATACATTTCCTGCCGAAAAGGGATACGGGAAAAAAGCAGCCTGCTTATCAATGTCCCGCCCCACTTCCCTCACGATTTTAAATGTTCATATTATACATTTGATTAAAACTGATATTTTTAGTATCACAACAGCATAACTATGTTTTCTTTATAGCAAAATTCATCAAGAAGGAAAGAAAAATTAAAAATAAAATAAAATACTCTAAAGTAAAACGAACCGGATTTTTAAAGTCAGATTATTAAAGTCCAATTAAGTAGGTTTAAATGTGCATGTCATACATTGGTCAAGCAATTTGTTTCAATGTTCATATTATACATTTGATTAAAACAGATATTTTTAGTATCATAACATCATAGCTGAGTTTTCTTTATAGCGAAATTGATCAATACGGAAAGAAAAAAATAAAATAAAATAAAATACTCTAAAGTAAAACAAACCGGATTTTTACAGTCAGATTATTAAAGTTCAATTAAGTAGGTTTAAATGTGCATGGCATACATTGGTCAAACACTTTGTTTCAATGTTCATATTATACATTTGAATAAAACAGATATTTTTAGTAACATAACTTCATTTAAAATGTTTTTTTAAAGTAAAGTACATCATGACATTGTTTTCGTTTCCTGATAACCCCCTATTTTTCAGACTTGATAGTTTTCTACCATCTTGCATTTTATCTTACCCTTGAAAGTCTTTAAATTTGTAGACATTTTAATCTCATCATGTAAACTGTTCCAAAGTTTAACCCCCACAATGGATAATGAATGGCCTCTGAATGTTGACTTTATAGATTTTTGTTTATAAATCATATTTCCTCTTAGGTTATGTAGTTCATCTCTCTTTAGAAACAGTTTCTGTATATTTATGGGTAAGAGGTTTTTGGAGGCTAAGAATAATATTTGTACAGTATTGTATTCAATTATATCCTGCCACTTGAGAAACTTTGCCTTAATAAAAAATTCATTAGTGTGGTCTCTATATGGGACACCATATACAATTCTTATTGCCCTTTTTTGGAGTTTGAACAGTGGCTCTGTGGTGTCTTTATATGTGTGTCCCCACACTTCTACACAGTAGTTTAAGTGAGGTGTAATGAGTGCCGAGTAAATTGTCTTAAGTGAATGTTGATTGAGTAGTTTCTGTATTTTCCACAAAATAGACACGCTTTTGGCCAATTTACATTGAACTAGCTTCACATGTGGTTTCCATGTCAGGAGGCTATCTACCGTAACCCCCAGAATCTTGTGTTCGTTCACTCGTTCAATGTTGATACTATTGACTTTTAAGTTTATATTTTCTTTCTGTCCTCTTTTCCCAAATAATATAAATTTTGTCTTTGAAAGGTTTAATGATAGTTTATTAATATTAAACCACGTGTGGAGCTTTGACATTTCATTATTAACTGATGTGACCATTTGTTTAAGATCAATTCCAGAACATAGGATGTTTGTGTCGTCCGCGAATAAAATTAATTTTAAAACGTCAGATACTTTGACTATGTCATTAATATATAATAAAAATAATTTTGGTCCTAGGACTGAACCCTGTGTGACCCCACAGGTGATGTCCAGGCATGATGATCTGTTGTCCCCTATCTGAACAAATTGAACTCTGTTTGATAGGTAACTCTTTATCCATTGTAATGCGATTCCTCTAACTCCATATCTATACAATTTTTCTGTCAATATGTTATGGTTTATCGTGTCAAAAGCTTTTTTCAAGTCTATGAATATGCCTATGGCGAATAGATTCCGGTCTAATGCGTCTTTAATAAATTCTATGGATTCTGTTAGGGCCAGTGCTGTTGAATGTTTTTTCCTGAACCCGTATTGGTTGTCACATAACAGTTTGTGTTTAACAATGAATTTATCTAATCTTACATTAAAGAGCTTTTCAATAATTTTCGAGCACTGTGGTAAAATTGAAACCGGACGATAATTTGAAAACTCTTGTTTGTCTCCATTTTTATATAAAGGAAGAACTTTTGCTATCTTCATTTTGTCTGGAAACACGCCATTACAGAACGAAAGGTTACATATGTGTGTTAGTGGCGGTATGATCGCCTTTGATATCCTTTTTAACAATGTCATGTCTATCTGGTCTGCGTCAGTGGATGTCTTAGCTGTGCAGTCTCTCAGTATTTCTTTCATTTCTTTTTGTGTAACAGGATATAAAAATAATGACTCTAGTTTTGTCTCACTGCCCCTATCAAAATGATCCCACTGTAGGAGTGTGGAAGGAATGGCCTTGGCTAGCTCTGGACCGACACTAACAAAGTATTTGTTGAAATTGTCTAATGTCGACTTTTTTTCTTCTTCCCTCTTGTTGTTTATATTGAAATGATCCGAGAATGTCCTCTTGACCTTACGCCCAGAGACGGAATTTATTATCTTCCATAGGTTTCTGGTGTAATTTATATTTTCTGATAGTAACTTATCATAGTAATCTTTTTTATGTTTCCTCAACTGATCAGTCACTCTGTTTCTGCAACGTTTGTATTTTGTATATGATTGTTCGCTCCTTTCCTTTAAAAACTGTTTATATAAGCTGTTTTTTTTTCTACATGCGTTTTCTATTTTCTTGGTAATCCATGGCCTTATTTCTTTGATTTTTTTGCCTTTTCTCGAATTTTTGACTACCGGGCAGTGCTTGTCATATATTGAATTTATTGTGTTTAAGAAGGCCTCATACGCTTTGTTTGTGTCTCTTTCATTCAATACATCATTCCACTTTTGCTTTATCATGTCTTGTTCAAAATCTTTTAGTCTCTTTTCGTTTTTAATTCTTTTTAAGATTTTTGACCCTGGATTTTGATCCAAAGTTTGTTTCCAGTCATAGATGGCGAAGACTGGAAGGTGATCAGAGATATCATTTATCAAAATACCACTTGTTATTTTTGTGTCCAGTATATTTGTATAGATGTTGTCAATTAGTGTGGCACTATGCTTAGAGATTCTGCTTGGCTGGGTAATTAATGGTCGCATTCCCCACGCATACATTGTGTTTACGAAATCCTCAATCAACTTGTTATCGTTGGGATTTAATATGTCTACGTTAAAGTCCCCGCATATAAAAACCTTTGATTGATTCATTTTTGATAATATTTCTCCCATACACTTTTTGAAAATGTCTATTTTTGAGCTAGGAGCTCTGTAAACATTGCATATAACAGTTTTTTTACCTTTTAACGCTGAGAATTCAATTGTTATACACTCCATTACATTTTCAACGACAGTTGACAAGCTTTCCATTATCTCAAAATTTATGCTCTCCTCAATAAACAGTGCAACCCCTCCACCAGCTTTGTTGATTCTGTTCTTACACACAAAATTATACCCTTCCAGGTGGAAATCCATGCCTTTCTCAACGTTAATCCAAGTTTCCGACACCGCAATGATGTTAAATGGTTTGGCAAATGTACATAGATACTCCTGTATCTGGTCAAAGTTTGCGTATAGACTCCTGCTGTTGAAGTGGATTATTGACAGCTTTCCACCCATACTAATGTTCTTATTGAATTGGTCTTCCAAGTAATATCCACATTTGTTTGTTTCATTATAAAAAAAGTGTCTGTCTGGATCCACTTCTTCATTCGGGGCTTTTGATCTTGGGTTCTGGTTAGATATCATACTCCTTTTTTCATGGTCAGCAATTTTATCCATCAATTCATTCAATATAATCCGTGAAGTTTTACTTTTTGATTGTACTGAGTTCATGGCGTTTTCACATTGTTTTCACGTACCTTACTATTCATATTTCTCCAGCTCCTCCAGCGCCCTGATCAGCACCGGTCTGGTGTTTTCTGAAGACCCAATTGGTTTGATAAAAACTTTGCAGTTTGCCGTCCAGGTGTTCTGTAGTTTTTCCCCTTTCTTCAATTGACGCGCTTTCCAAGCGATGGTGGCGTTTACTTTGGTGAGATTTTCATTGATGAACACGTTTGATCCTTTCAGATTTTTGCCCTGTTTCAGTAGAGCAACTTTGTATTTCCTACTTATGAATCTCAGCACCACGGCGCGGGTTTCGTTTTCCCTACCTTCATTAGTTCTTCTCTTTGGCAGCAGATAACAAGAATCCACATTTGTAAGATCCATATCAATTTTTTTGGAATCAAGAAAGTTCCACACCTGTATTTCCACTGATTGAATGTCTGCCTCGTCTGGCTCCTCGTTGGACCTCGTCGCCTTGGCATAGTTCCTTGGTTTGATTCTGAGCCCTGTGATGATCACATCATTAAGTTTCCCATGTTGTTCCAGCTCCTCCATTCTGTATGTTAGAGTCTTTATTTGTTGGTCTTTCTTGATATTTTCATCTTTAAGATCTTGTAACTCCTGCCTTATGTCTTTGAGTTGAATCTTGATATCTTCCAGGCTTTCCATAATTGATGCCAAGTCCGCTGGAATAGAGTGACTTGTTTTAGTTGACTTATCTGGCTTGTCTGGCTTGACCATTTTCTTGATTTTCTTGATTTCAGTGATTTTTAAACGTTTAATATGGCATTTACTATATTTGCCTTTGTTAAGTTGTTTTATTGTTTCGTCGAGTTTGTCATTCCATTCTTTCTCTCCCCCAGTTCCCGTTGCAGCTGTAGCCTTGAGCTGTTGCCTTGAGCTGTTGCTCCTTCAGCAACCATGTACACATTTAAGGTAGTAAACAACGGGCTGGCTAGGGTGATCGTAACGTTTATGCTACCTCGTTTCCTTTCTAGTTTTTAGCATTTAGCCTATAATCCACAAACACAGAGAAGTAGGAAATGTCGCTATCTGTATCTAGCCTGGTAACTGTCTGACCACCGAAATCACAGACAACCACTGAAGTTGAACCATAAATTCAGTGGTTTGACGGTCCTTTAACGCCCCTTTCTTCGAGGCCCCACCTTGATGGGCAAGCTTTGACAGTTTGCATGTTCAGTTTGGAGTTTTGGCAGGGTTTTTGCGTGACCACGTGGAAATGATAATGTAAACGGATGCAATGCCATTGCATTTGAATTATGTTACTCTTGTGCCGCAAAGCATGAAAACGATATGTTAAATGGCGAATTGAATTATCATTTCCTTTTTGTCATGGATCATGCGATTGCAATAAGAAACTGCTAATGCAAATATGGTTTTTAATTTTAATTTTAATTATGGCAGGGTTGTGTCGTAGAGAGCGAGAAAACATAAATGTGAAATGGAAAAAGGGGGTGATCCCAAACGCGCTACAAGCCGGCTATATAAACAAGGAACTATAGGTGCTCAACAGAAGGACCAGTGAATAGAAGCAACTGCTCCGCAGGGAGGCGTACTGGATACACTCAATAGTGTGGAACCCAATGGGTTAAATGAGTCGCTGAATCTTTCATGTTTTTTGTAACTTGTGTACAGGCTTTTTGATTTTGATTCTATATTGCTTTATGCCATGTTCACAATAGACAATTATTTAGTTTATTTACCTATGACATTTGTCGGTCTTCTCTTTATCCTGTTAAAGAAGATAACATTGTGTATGTGGTATCTATGACGAGATTTATTAGTCCTACACATACGCACCTTATTTTGTGTAATTGATGGGAGGGTATTTATATACCTCCCGGTGCATTGTCTGTATTTCCATTTTGACTCTGAAGAAGACGTCGTTGACGTCGAAACGTCAGTCGCATTAAAATATTTTGTTTTGCTCTGAGCTCTGTGTGCTCCAGTCCTCCTTATCTCGGGTTAGTCCTAGCGAAGTAGTCCGGGTTTGGTATTCTCTCTATAAATGTGAAATGGATTTGCATTAACATTTTCTAATTGTCAGATAAAGTGCGTACATTAACTTGAAAATGAAAACGCAAAATGGCTTTTTGCATTTTCATTTGAATTATGTCATGGTTTTTGCGCACACCGAATGTAAACTAAATGCAATCGCCGATTTGCATTTTCATTAGAATTCTGGCGCGGATATGCTTCCATACAATAGGGGGTGTGTCAATAGATACATTCAGCACTTCGCAAGTTTGGTGTTTAATAATGCGTTTGCGTTGAAACCAACCAGACCAGGTTTTAACTCAAACACTGGCGCATTGTGATATTTTTGTGGCGTTATGAATGTACTGCACATAATGCATGAACTGTGAGAAATATTTTGTTTATTTCAATTTGACTAATTTAAATGCAATCTATGTTTAGTTATGCAGTCCAATGTCGACTATTTAGCCAATGCAGCTGTATGGAGTTAATAGTGTAAGCTACTTGAATGAAAGACACAAGGAAGGTGGGAGACCTACTCCATACATTGAGCCCAGGACACACGGGAACTTGCTTTTAATTGCGTGTTTGGCAGGGCTAGGTCAATGATTGAACCAACCTTAGGCATATTAAAAATGCATTTGGACGGGTCAGGTGGTACATTATAATACTGCCCTCAGAAAGTCAGTGCATTCTTTGTGGTGTGCTGTGTTCTACACTACATAGCCATACACCCTGGACATGACATAGAACTCACAGAGGACACATTACAGGACTTTGATACGGAGAGAGGCAGAGTCGCATGTGACGATTGCGATGGAGATTACAGAGGCACAGAGTGCATGAGAGAGCAGGGACTGGTTGGCTGTGGAGTTGTTTCCCTAGTGCGTGTACATTCATCTTATCAAGTGCATGTCATGATAAAGTTGTGAATAGTGGTATTAAACAAAAATTGACACTCAGCAAAGAAACCAAAAGCCCAAGTAAGTAAGTTGAAACTAAATGCACAAGTGTGATGCCTGCTCAGTTTAAACAGTAGCAGCAGCAGTACGATGGAGAGGCCGACTGGAGGGCGTCTCTGCCAGCTGCCTCCTGCTCCTGGCCAGTCTGAGAATATTCACCCTGCGGAATTGTTCACAGAAATTTTTTATTATAGTTTTACCACTGGCATATAAATGGAAAATATATTTTGTTTGAGGGGCAAGATAAATAAAATAAAAACTATTCGGTCTCACCTGTGTCGTGTTGTTAGGTACATTAAGAATTTGGCAGTGAAGACAGGTAGTTAAAACATCTTAACAGTCATCACATGGAGGCAATGAATGTGCAGAATATATAAATAAATTTATATGGCTTCACACTTGGTTACCAGTTATGTCGGTAATGTATATATATCCTCACACGAGCGGTAACTAGTGATGAGAATATACATATATAGAACCTCATACGGTGACCTATTGTTGCAAAAGTATAATGAATCAGTCTCATAAAATTAATTGTTAAATCCTGATTGTTATTTTAATAGTAAATATTGAAATTCATAATCAATAACTTAATCTGAGTTAACTAGGTTAACGTTACTCTAAATACAATGGATACAATAACCCAAACATGTAATTGCCTTGACAATAAACATTAAACAAAGGTTTTCCTAAACTATTGCCTGGACGTTTGTGTCAGTCTTACTGTAATGGAGTACACAGGCTGGTTCCGTGGCTTTGATGTGTGCAGAAAGTTCTGTCTTTTGGCAGCGTCTCTGGACCGTCCTTTTCAGCAAGAGGTTTCCTTGGGTGAGTGTTGCCTTTGAAGCTTTGCTGTTCCTTTGTCCTTTTCGGAAAGTTGTCTCTTGAACTCTTTGCGGTTTGGGCCTGTAATAAAGCAGGCTATCACTTTACGACTACGTTGTATAACGGTAGCTAGATGCAGTTTCAGTGGCTTTCTAGAACACGCTGAGAGCTGGGAAGAGCGGTTGTTTTGGCCGCCTAACCCGAGAGAGAGAGGGGTCTCTCCGCGTGTTCCCTTGCCTATTTCAGCCCAGTTGCTTCTCCCCCAGCCAGGGAAGTGCGTGCAACTTGGAACTAAACCAAAGCTTGGAAGAGTTAAGAAGAAGGAAGACAGGAAGTTGTGCGAAGTTTTATAGAACGTGAAATCAGTCCTGATTGGTCAAGTTCTGGGAGTCCTGCCCAGGATCACATGACTGTCGCATGCCGGTATATGTAGTCTTTTGGAAATGCAGTCCAGGGTCACGTGAATGTTGATTTCCAATGGACATGCACTACACCTGTGTTTTGATATCACGTAATGGTTCGTCGAGAGTCTCATAACGGAGCCTTTCATAGCGGATTGCTCTTTGGCCGTGACAAAATTATCAGTTGGCTGTGGCACTAACACACTGTTTTTAAAGGAAAAGACATGGGGTGATGTGATTGGCAATAATAAAAACAAACCCCCACCATAACCACAGTTCATTTATTACATTTTAGGCATTTAGCTGATGCTGTTATCCAGAGCGACTTAAAATTTGTGCACAAACAAAAAGGCCTAAGTTTGTAAATCACCAAAATTCCAAGTAGCCATTAATGAGTGTAATGGACCGGCTATAACACACCGCGATATGTAATCCTTTGTCACAAGAGGGCAATGGGAATCAGGGTGGAGAAGGGGAGGAGAGGTATTTCCTGAATAGGTGCAGGCTGATTACATCTTAATTACGTATTAATGGTTACATATTAATTAATGTTTGGACGCAAACCGCAATGTCAGGTACATTGTATATTGTACATGTAAATGCTTGTATTGAAAACGTTCAGGCAGTTTTTGCATATTTCTAGGTAGGAGAGGAGTGGTAGTGCAGTGTAGTATAATGGTTAAGGAACTGGCCTTGTAACCGAAAGGTTGCAGGTTCGATTCCCCGGTTGGACACTGCCGTTGTACCCTTGAGCAAGGTACTTAACCTGAATCGCTTCAGTATATATCCAGCTGTCTGAATGGATAATATGTAAAAAATACCTGGTCATATGTAACACCAGCAGAACAAACACACTGCACTACCTGGTCATATGTAACACCAGCAGAACAGACACACTGCACTACGTGGTCATATGTAACACCAGCAGAACAGACACGCTGCACTAACTGGTCATATGTAACACCAGCAGAACAGACACACTGTACTACCTGGTCATATGTAACACCAGCAGAACAGACACACTGCACTACCTGGTCATATGTAACACCAGCAGAACAGACACACTGCACTACCTGGTCATATGTAACACCAGCAGAACAGACACACTGCACTACCTGGTCATATGTAACACCAGCAGAACAGACACACTGCACTACCTGGTCATATGTAACACCAGCAGAACAGACACGCTGCACTAACTGGTCATATGTAACACCAGCAGAACAGACACGCTGCACTAACTGGTCATATGTAACTTCCTTGCCTTCTTGTTTTTAGAGTGAATCAGCCTTTAGCTGTATTTGCTTGCAAAGTCTTGCAGTTGGAGAGTGTAGCACAGACATCTTACTTAGAACATTACAGACCTTGAAATCTCAATTTAAATCTTAATCACTGAACACTATCAGTGTGTTACATTTCAAATATTACGGGCTCTATTTTAATAAACCAAACGCAATGGTGAACACAAGAGTAAGCACTTGGCGGTATCGCTCTGAGGGCGTGTCGGCGAGAAATTTGGTAATTTCATGACGGCAATCTTGGCGCATCTGATGGCGGTATTGCTAAAAGGCTGGGTTTAAATGTCCAAGGTGTGTCTCTATGGTAGCCAATCAAATTGTTGTTCTCATGCTTTAAAAAAAGCCAGTTGGAACGCAATCGCTCCATGCAATTTCATAATGAGCAACCCAAACGCACTGGACCGTCAACGACAAGAGCGATTTTCCGCACAGGAATCAGACATACTTGCAACAGAAGTACAGGCTAGGACTGTAGTAATTTATGGATCACAATCCACACCACCTCGTCTCCCAGAAGTTCGGAAGGCACGGGAGGAGGTGGCGAATGCATTAATTAGCCTACATTAGGTGATGTAGGCATAATTATGATTCAAATGGTAGGCTTATGATTCAACTGTGTCAATGTGTAATTTATATATTATAGGCTATTGGCCTACATGATCGCAAGTTTCTTGTAAGCTGTCCTGTTTTATTCTAGTAGTTTAAATTAAAATTAATTTATTAATTAATAATAATTATAGGCTATTTGTTAATTAAATGGAAGTGTAATGTTGGCATCACCTATAGACACTACATAGAACTACATGACTAATAAGTTGCCAAATTGCCAGAGTCTATTGCGTTGCCGCTAAGAGGTGGTTCCAGCTGATCATAACGCAATGGGTTTTCGTTGGTTCAAATTGTCACTGAGCCGAAAGTATTTTAGAACACGCCCCAGACAGCGCCACCCATCCCACTGCAGCGCAAGCGAAAGGATGTTATGTTGAGAATTTGTTGATCCTAGCGGTATTGCTGAGAAACGCCATAGCACCAGTTTTAAGACGTTGATGCTGTCAACAAGCTTGCGTTTGACTATACTGTCGCCTTGCGCTGGTTTGAAAATAGAGCCCTACATGTTTTATTTTACCTAATACTATTATACTATAATATATCAGCTCTTCTTTTGCAGACTGAACAACTGTGACCTCACAGAGAAGTCCTGTGATATTGTGGCCTCAGCTCTCCAGTTATCAAACTCACCCCTGAGAGATCTGGACCTCAGCTACAATAACCTGGGAGATTCAGGAGTGAAGCTGCTCTGTGATGGACTGATGAGTCCAAACTGTAAACTACAGAGACTGGGGTGAGTAGTACTGTGTGATCTTAACTAAACAGAATCAGTGATTATATCTCTATGCAGAGAAATATAAAAATCTCTTTCTCTGTTTACTCCTCTTTCCACAAGCATTCTTCATTCATAATTAATTGTGGAATGTGCTGCAAATTAGTTTTTGTTTGTTGAAAATGTTTATTTTCCTTAGACTCTTTGTTCTTTTTAAAACCTGTTAGGATTCTGAGTCTTGTCTGTTTGCATTTGTTATTTCTGTTCCTTGTTGTTTATTATTTTTGTTAATTATTGTATTCATGTATTTCTCTGTACTCATGTTTATTATTTATTAGTGTACTTACTTTCGTGTTTGTTTACGTGTTCACTGTTTCATTCCATATTCCAGTTTCTGTTCACGTAGTTGCGTTTATGTCACTCCCCGGTCTTCGTCTCACTTTTCGGGAGCCTTCGGGTGTTTTTCGGTCCTCTCTGTATTTCCCCTGACTAACTAGTTGTTCCACTTATTGTTTATATTACTAATTAACACTAACTAACTACTAACAGCTTAGTTTAGGCCTTTCACTAATCCACTAATTACTAACGCTTAGTTGTCACTCTTTTCCTGCAATTCTATCTTTCAATTATCTACTTTACGTTTCCTCCTTACTACTGATATCTTACGTCCGCTATCCACTAACTCTCTTATCGTATGCACGTGTCTTCAACACTCCCGGTCATGTCTTGTCTATTCGTTTGCATGCTTAGTCCAGTCCGAGTCTTCCGTGTTTCCCTCATTATTCTATCATTGTTCCCCTCATTGTATCATTGTCTGCACCTGTGAGTCTTCCCTGTTACTCCTCCAAATCGCACCTGATTTCCCTTGAGTTAAGTGTTCCCCATCTATATATACCCTTCAGTCTCACTTGTCCCTTGTCAGAACGTTGATCGATTTTCCCAGTGCCTACGCCTTTCTAAGCCTGTGACTATTCGTGAATTCCGAGACACCCTTCCGTTTGATTTCGAGTTTTGCCTGCCGATTTTGTTCGTTTGCCTTTCTGCCCTTTTGGATTTATTGACCTTTGCTTTCGTTTTTTTACTACGCCTCTGCCTACCCCCTTGTACCTTTGCCAATCTGATTTCCTGGTTTTGATCTTTTGGACTGTTCTTGATTATTCTTTAGGATTTTGATTTTGTCTCGTGTGGATTCTGATTACCTGGCTGTTTGACTTGGACTGGAATAAACAACGTTTTTTGCCTTTGTGGCAAAGATCGAGTGCCACCCTTGCGGAAGAACAGGCAGTACACAGGAGTTGTAATTTCAACAAACACTTTATTTGTCCTTTGGGATATTCGCTGGCTACGGTACTATCAGACACTTCTCCGTCCTCTCCCGTCATCGGCCAGCCCCCTTTCATCTCCTGCTTCCCTCCTTTAAAGCCCAGGCTCACTGTCAAAGCAATCAGACAACAATCCAGCAATCAGGCAACAATCCAACAATCATTCAATTGTTAATTATCGTGTTGTCCTGACTAACTCATGACAGCTGTGTTTCCGGGTCCGAGAGCCGCTCCGCTCACTCTCTCTCTGCAAGCAGAGGCTAACCACGCCCACCCTGCCACAGCTTTATTCTGGTCTGCATTTGGGTCTCTGAGTCTGGGGCGTAACAAAACCGTTTTGTTTAGTTATGGTATAACAGCCGAAGAATAGAGTTAAAAATTCAGTTAAAGGTATTTAACGGAGGCTCAGTGGTAAAAGCGCAGACTTTCAGTCTGTGCAGTTACACACTGAGGATCGGGGTTCGCACCCCTGGTCCTGCTAGTATAGCCGGTGCCTTGAGGGAGTGGCAATTGGGCGGCTGCTCC
The DNA here is from genome assembly GCA_029718625.1 of Synaphobranchus kaupii. Classification (NCBI taxonomy): domain Eukaryota; kingdom Metazoa; phylum Chordata; class Actinopteri; order Anguilliformes; family Synaphobranchidae; genus Synaphobranchus; species Synaphobranchus kaupii. Next base: position 60,694 of record JAINUF010000025.1, read on the forward strand.
CGGGGTTGGGGGAGGGACTCGGCGGGGGAAAATCGTCGCTCACAAGCGGCCCCGGGCGAGATGGAATTGCGGTCAGGAGTTAGTCACGCCTTCCTACTACCAGCTGACGGGGCTGTGTAGCAGTGAATTCTCAAGCGGTTGCTACATGGGGAATTGAATAACATAGGGGTACAATTGGTTACCAAATTGGGAGAAAACAGGGGAAAAAATCTGAAATTAAATTCAGTTAAAATGGAGAAGTTTAAATTAATCTGTTTTTTGAACCGTATTGAAAAAATCTTATGGACGACGAATCCCCAAGACTGTAGGCTATTTGAAAAACAATAAATGCAATATTCACTGGACAACTTTTAGAAGTTTTTTCAGTCAAAACCATACTGTCTTAATATTGCGCCATTAAAATAACATTGAAACAACTGCGACATGACCAGGTTTGTGGTGGTTTTAGTGCAAATGCTTTCTGCTGCCTCAAAATAGCACTATATCAAAGTTAGCCTGGCCACACCATCTTAAGACCATCCCGCCCAGTTCTTGCTATTTAAACAACGTGAGCGCTGCATGGCAGTAAAATGACAACTGCATCAGTCTGAAACTGGCAAAGACACTAGCGTTTGGGTTTCCGCCGCTTAGCACCGAGTGAAAGAGAGAGCCCTATATGTGCAGTGCTACAAAAAAAATAATTGAAGGGTGTGCAAGAATTCAGAGAGAGAACTTCTCAAGTTTGAGATGCATGTTGTAAATGCACTTTCACATAATTATTCTTGTTCTCTGTCATTATAATTATGAAGTAATAGGCTACGCTTGTTTTGTGTACCAATTTGATGCTTCAATGTGGTAACTGGTCTCAGGCAGTCTCTCCCTCAGTGAATATAGCATTTTAGCCAACTTCCGTCTTTTCCGATGCGATCATCATCCGATTACGAGTATCAGGGGCTCCCGGTACAGATACAAGTACAATTACGAGTATAGCGAGGTCGAGCAGTCGCTGAAAAGCCGCAACATCTACATCGGATTTACTAAACGGTCGCAATGGGTAAAAATCGCTATTAGGATGTAATTTGCGGGGGTAACGTCACTGTGCGACTTTCCTTTTGACGCATAATTAAATGTGTTCATGCATATGTATAACTGGAGTGAAAGTGCTAAAACAGGGTGGCAATTATGTAAATTAGGCCAATTAAGTATTCCGTCTGATTTACTAAAGCAGGCATTAATAGCGACTCTCCACTTTGCGTGAGAGTTTTTAGATCTCCTGAAAGCAGGCATAATTTGTCTGCGCTGATATACAACCCCTGGCAAAAATGATTGAATCACCACACTTAGTGTAGTTGAGTATCCTCAAACAAATTAAATTAAATTATTTTAATTAATGGCATATTTTTTTCCAGATCAAGTAGAGGAAAAAATTATGGAATCACTCAATGTTGAGGAAAAGATTATGGAATCAACAAAAACAATCACAATTAGTACTTTGTTGCTCTTCCTCTGGCTTTTATGATGGCCTGAATTCTTTGAGGCCTACTCAACACCAGCAGAACAGACACACTGCACTACCTGGTCATATGTAACACCAGCAGAACAGACACACTGCACTACCTGGTCATATGTAACACCAACAGAACAGACACACTGCACTACCTGGTCATATGTAACACCAGCAGAACAAACACACTGCACTACCTGGTCATATGTAACACCAGCAGAACAGATACGCTGCACTACCTGGTCATATGTAACACCAGCAGAACAAAACACACTGCACTACCTGGTCATATGTAACACCAGCAGAACAGACACACTGCACTACCTGGTCATATGTAACACCAGCAGAACAGACACGCTGCACTAACTGGTCATATGTAACACCAGCAGAACAGACACACTGCACTACCTGGTCATATGTAACACCAGCAGAACAAAACACACTGCACTACCTGGTCATATGTAACACCAGCAGAACAGACACACTGCACTACCTGGTCATATGTAACACCAGCAGAACAGACACGCTGCACTACCTGGTCATATGTAACACCAGCAGAACAGACACACTGCACTACCTGGTCATATGTAACACCAGCAGAACAGACACACTGCACTAACTGGTCATATGTAACACCAGCAGAACAAACACACTGCACTACCTGGTCATATGTAACACCAGCAGAACAGACACGCTGCACTAACTGGTCATATGTAACACCAGCAGAACAGACACACTGCACTACCTGGTCATATGTAACACCAGCAGAACAGACACACTGCACTACCTGGTCATATGTAACACCAGCAGAACAGACACGCTGCACTACCTGGTCATATGTAACACCAGCAGAACAAACACACTGCACTACCTGGTCATATGTAACACCAGCAGAACAGACACACTGCACTACCTGGTCATATGTAACACCAGCAGAACAAACGCACTGCACTACCTGGTCATATGTAACACCAGCAGAACAGACACGCTGCACTAACTGGTCATATATAACTTCCTTGCCTTCTTGTTTTTAGAGTGAATCAGCCTTTAGCTGTATTCGCTTGCAAAGTCTTGCAGTTGGAGAGTGTAGCACAGACATCTTACTTAGAACATTACAGACCTTGACATCTCAATTTAAATCTTAATCACTGAACACTATCAGTGTGTTACATTTCAAATATTACATGTTTTATTTTACCTAATACTATTATACTATAATATATCAGCTCTTCTTTTGCAGACTGAACAGCTGTGACCTCACAGAGAAGTCCTGTGATATTGTGGCCTCAGCTCTCCAGTTATCAAACTCACCCCTGAGAGATCTGGACCTCAGCTACAATAACCTGGGAGATTCAGGAGTGAAGCTGCTCTGTGATGGACTGATGAGTCCAAACTGTAAACTACAGAGACTGGGGTGAGTAGTACTGTGTGATCTTAACTAAACAGAATCAGTGATTATATCTCTATGCAGAGAAATATTAAAATCTCTTTCTCTCTCTGTTTACTCCTCTTTCCACAAGCATTCTTCATTCATAATTAATTGTGGAATGTGCTGCAAATTAGTTTTTGTTTGTTGAAAATGTTTATTTTCCTTAGGCTCTTTGTTCTTTTTAAAACCTGTTAGGATTCTGAGTCTTGTCTGTTTGCATTTGTTATTTCTGTTTCTTGTTGTTTATTATTTTTCATTATTTTTGTTAATTATTGTATTCATGTATTTCTCTGTACTCATGTTTATTATTTATTAGTGTACTTACTTTCGTGTTTGTTTACGTGTTCACTGTTTCATTCCATATTCCAGTTTCTGTTCACGTAGTTGCGTTTATGTCACTCCCCGGTCTTCGTCTCACTTTTCGGGAGCCTTCGGGTGTTTTTCGGTCCTCTCTGTATTTCCCCTGACTAACTAGTTGTTCCACTTATTGTTTATATTACTAATTAACACTAACAACTACTAACAGCTTAGTTTAGGTCTTTCACTAATCCACTAATTACTAACGCTTAGTTGTCACTCTTTTCCTGCAATTCTATCTTTCAATTATCTACTTTACGTTTCCTCCTTACTACTGATATCTTACGTCCGCTATCCACTAACTCTCTTATCGTATGCACGTGTCTTCAACACTCCCAGTCATGTCTTGTCTATTCGTTTGCATACTTAGTCCAGTCCGAGTCTTCCGTGTTTCCCTCATTATTCTATCATTGTTCCCCTCATTGTATCATTGTCTGCACCTGTGAGTCTTCCCTGTTACTCCTCCAAATCGCACCTGATTTCCCTTGAGTTAAGTGTTCCCCATCTATATATACCCTTCAGTCTCACTTGTCCCTTTGTCAGAACGTTGATCGATTTTCCCAGTGCCTACGCCTTTCTAAATCTGTGACTATTCGTGAATTCCGAGACACCCTTCCGTTTGATTTTGAGTTTTGCCTGCCGATTTTGTTTGTTTGCCTTTCTGCCTTTTTGGATTTATTGACCTTTGCTTTCGTTTTTTTACTACACCTCTGCCTACCCCCTTGTACCTTTGCCTGTCTGATTTCCTGGTTTTGATCTTTTGGACTGTTCTTGATTATTCTTTAGGATTTTGATTTTGTCTCGTGTGGATTCTGATTACCTGGCTGTTTGACTTGGACTGGAATAAACAATGTTTTTTGCCTTATCCTGGTCTGCGTTTGGGTCTGAGTCTGGGGCGTAACAAAACCGTTTTGTTTAGTTATGGTATAACAGCCGAAGAATAGTTCAATTCAGTTAAAGGTATTTAACGGAGGCTCAGTGGTAAAAGCGCAGACTTTCAGTCTGTGCAGTTACACACTGAGGATCGGGGTTCGCACCCCTGGTCCTGCTAGTATAGCTGGTGTCTTGAGGGAGTGGCAATTGGGCGGCTGCTACCGGGGTGGGGGGAGGGACTCGGCGGGGGAAAATCGTCGCTCACAAGCGGCCCCGGGCGAGATGGAATTGCGGTCAGGAGTTTAGAGTCACGCCTTCCTACTACCAGCTGACGGGGCTGTGTAGCAGTGAATTCTCAAGCGGTTGCTACATGGGGAATTGAATAACATAGGGGTACAATTGGTTACCAAATTGGGAGAAAACAGGGGAAAAAATCTGAAATTAAATTCAGTTAAAATGGAGAAGTTTAAATTAATCTGTTTTTTGAACCGTATTGAAAAAATCTTATGGACGACGAATCCCCAAGACTGTAGGCTATTTGAAAAACAATAAATGCAATATTCACTGGACAACTTTTAGAAGTTTTTTCAGTCAAAACCATACTGTCTTAATATTGCGCCATTAAAATAACATTGAAACAACTGCGACATGACCAGGTTTGTGGTGGTTTTAGTGCAAATGCTTTCTGCTGCCTCAAAATAGCACTATATCAAAGTTAGCCTGGCCACACCATCTTAAGACCATCCCGCCCAGTTCTTGCTATTTAAACAACGTGAGCGCTGCATGGCAGTAAAATGACAACTGCATCAGTCTGAAACTGGCAAAGACACTAGCGTTTGGGTTTCCGCCGCTTAGCACCGAGTGAAAGAGAGAGCCCTATATGTGCAGTGCTACAAAAAAAATAATTGAAGGGTGTGCAAGAATTCAGAGAGAGAACTTCTCAAGTTTGAGATGCATGTTGTAAATGCACTTTCACACAATTATTCTTGTTCTCTGTCATTATAATTATGAAGTAATAGGCTACGCTTGTTTTGTGTACCAAATTGATGCTTCAATGTGGTAACTGGTCTCAGGCAGTCTCTCCCTCAGTGAATATAGCATTTTAGCCAACTTCCGTCTTTTCCGATGCGATCATCATCCGATTACGAGTATCAGGGCCCCCCGTACAGATACAAGTACAATTACGAGTATAGCAAGGTCGAGCAGTCGCTGAAAAGCCGCAACATCTACATCGGATTTACTAAACGGTCGCAATGGGTAAAAATCGCTATTAGGATGTAATTTGCGGGGGTAACGTCACTATGCGACTTTCCTTTTGACGCATAATTAAATGTGTTCATGCATATGTATAACTGGAGTGAAAGTGCTAAAACAGGGTGGCAATTATGTAAATTAGGCCAATTAAGTATTCCGTCTGATTTACTAAAGCAGGCATTAATAGCGACTCTCCACTTTGCGTGAGAGTTTTTAGATCTCCTGAAAGCAGGCATAATTTGTCTGCGCTGATATACAACCCCTGGCAAAAATGATTGAATCACCACACTTAGTGTAGTTGAGTATCCTCAAACAAATAAAATAAAATTATTTTAATTAATGGCATATTTTTTTCCAGATCAAGTAGAGGAAAAAATTATGGAATCACTCAATGTTGAGGAAAAGATTATGGAATCAACAAAAACAATCACAATTAGTACTTTGTTGCTCTTCCTCTGGCTTTTATGATGGCCTGAATTCTTTGAGGCCTACTCAACACCAGCAGAACAAACACACTGCACTACCTGGTCATATGTAACACCAGCAGAACAGACACACTGCACTACCTGGTCATATGTAACACCAGCAGAACAGACACACTGCACTACCTGGTCATATGTAACACCAGCAGAACAAACACACTGCACTACCTGGTCATATGTAACACCAGCAGAACAGATACGCTGCACTACCTGGTCATATGTAACACCAGCAGAACAAAACACACTGCACTACCTGGTCATATGTAACACCAGCAGAACAGACACACTGCACTACCTGGTCATATGTAACACCAGCAGAACAGACACGCTGCACTAACTGGTCATATGTAACACCAGCAGAACAGACACACTGCACTACCTGGTCATATGTAACACCAGCAGAACAGACACACTGCACTACCTGGTCATATGTAACACCAGCAGAACAGACACGCTGCACTACCTGGTCATATGTAACACCAGCAGAACAAACACACTGCACTACCTGGTCATATGTAACACCAGCAGAACAGACACACTGCACTACCTGGTCATATGTAACACCAGCAGAACAAACGCACTGCACTACCTGGTCATATGTAACACCATCAGAACAGACACACTGCACTACCTGGTCATATGTAACACCAGCAGAACAAACACACTGCACTACCTGGTCATATGTAACACCAGCAGAACAGGCACACTGCACTACCTGGTCATATGTAACACCAGCAGAACAAACACACTGCACTACCTGGTCATATGTAACACCAGCAGAACAGGCACACTGCACTACCTGGTCATATGTAACACCAGCAGAACAAACGCACTGCATTACCTGGTCATATGTAACACCATCAGAACAGACACACTGCACTACCTGGTCATATGTAACACCAGCAGAACAAACACACTGCACTACCTGGTCATATGTAACACCAGCAGAACAGGCACACTGCACTACCTGGTAATATGTAACACCAGCAGAACAGACACGCTGCACTAACTGGTCATATGTAACACCAGCAGAACAGACACACTGCACTACCTGGTCATACGTAACACCAGCAGAACAGACACACTGCATTACCTGGTCATATGTAACACCAGCAGAACAGACACACTGCACTACCTGGTCATATGTAACACCAGCAGAACAGACACACTGCACTACCTGGTCATATGTTACACCAGCAGAACAGGCACACTGCACTACCTGGTCATATGTAACACCAGCAGAACAGACACACTGCACTACCTGGTCATATGTAACACCAGCAGAACAGACACACTGCACTACCTGGTCATATGTAACACCAGCAGAACAAACACACTGCACTACCTGGTCATATGTAACACCAGCAGAACAAACACACTGCACTACCTGGTCATATGTAACACCAGCAGAACAGACACGCTGCACTAACTGGTCATATGTAACACCAGCAGAACAGACACACTGCACTACCTGGTCATATGTAACACCAGCAGAACAGACACACTGCACTACCTGGTCATATGTAACACCAGCAGAACAGACACGCTGCACTACCTGGTCATATGTAACACCAGCAGAACAAACACACTGCACTACCTGGTCATATGTAACACCAGCAGAACAGACACACTGCACTACCTGGTCATATGTAACACCAGCAGAACAAACGCACTGCACTACCTGGTCATATGTAACACCAGCAGAACAGACACGCTGCACTAACTGGTCATATATAACTTCCTTGCCTTCTTGTTTTTAGAGTGAATCAGCCTTTAGCTGTATTCGCTTGCAAAGTCTTGCAGTTGGAGAGTGTAGCACAGACATCTTACTTAGAACATTACAGACCTTGACATCTCAATTTAAATCTTAATCACTGAACACTATCAGTGTGTTACATTTCAAATATTACATGTTTTATTTTACCTAATACTATTATACTAGAATATATCAGCTCTTCTTTTGCAGACTGAACAGCTGTGACCTCACAGAGAAGTCCTGTGATATTGTGGCCTCAGCTCTCCAGTTATCAAACTCACCCCTGAGAGATCTGGACCTCAGCTCCAATAACCTGAGAGATTCAGGAGTGAAGCTGCTCTGTGATGGACTGATGAGTCCAAACTGTAAACTACAGAGACTGGGGTGAGTAGTACTGTGTGATCTTAACTAAACAGAATCAGTGATTATATCTCTATGCAGAGAAATATTAAAATCTCTTTCTCTCTCTGTTTACTCCTCTTTCCACAAGCATTCTTCATTCATAATTAATTGTGGAATGTGCTGCAAATTAGTTTTTGTTTGTTGAAAATGTTTATTTTCCTTAGACTCTTTGTTCTTTTTAAAACCTGTTAGGATTATGAGTCTTGTCTGTTTGCATTTGTTATGTTCTGTTCCTTGTTGTTTATTATTTTTGTTAATTATTGTATTCATGTATTTCTCTGTACTCATGTTTATTATTTATGAGTGTACTTACTTTCGTGTTTGTTTACGTGTTCACTGTTTAATTCCATATTCCAGTTTCTGTTCACGTAGTTGCGTTTATGTCACTCCCCGGTCTTCGTCTTACTTTTCGGGAGCCTTCGGGTGTTTTTCGGTCCTCTCTGTATTTCCCCTGACTAACTAGTTGTTCCACTTATTGTTTATATTACTAATTAACACTAACAACTACTAACAGCTTAGTTTAGGTCTTTCACTAATCCACTAATTACTAACGCTTAGTTGTCACTCTTTTCCTGCAATTCTATCTTTCAATTATCTACTTTACGTTTCCTCCTTACTACTGATATCTTACGTCCGCTATCCACTAACTCTCTTATCGTATGCACGTGTCTTCAACACTCCCGGTCATGTCTTGTCTATTCGTTTGCATGCTTAGTCCAGTCCGAGTCTTCCGTGTTTCCCTCATTATTCTATCATTGTTCCCCTCATTGTATCATTGTCTGTACCTGTGAGTCTTCCCTGTTACTCCTCCAAATCGCACCTGATTTCCCTTGAGTTAAGTGTTCCCCATCTATATATACCCTTCAGTCTCACTTGTCCCTTTGTCAGAACGTTGATCGATTTTCCCAGTGCCTACGCCTTTCTAAGCCTGTGACTATTCGTGAATTCCGAGACACCCTTCCGTTTGATTTTGAGTTTTGCCTGCCGATTTTGTTTGTTTGCCTTTCTGCCTTTTTGGATTTATTGACCTTTGCTTTCGTTTTTTTACTACGCCTCTGCCTACCCCCTTGTACCTTTGCCTATCTGATTTCCTGGTTTTGATCTTTTGGACTGTTCTTGATTATTCTTTAGGATTTTGATTTTGTCTCGTGTGGATTCTGATTACCTGGCTGTTTGACTTGGACTGGAATAAACAATGTTTTTTGCCTTATCCTGGTCTGCGTTTGGGTCTGAGTCTGGGGCGTAACAAAACCGTTTTGTTTAGTTATGGTATAACAGCCGAAGAATAGTTCAATTCAGTTAAAGGTATTTAACAGAGGCTCAGTGGTAAAAGCGCAGACTTTCAGTCTGTGCAGTTACACACTGAGGATCGGGGTTCGCACCCCTGGTCCTGCTAGTATAGCTGGTGTCTTGAGGGAGTGGCAATTGGGCGGCTGCTCCCGGGGTTGGGGGAGGGACGCGGCGGGGGAAAATCGTCGCTCACAAGCGGCCCCGGGCGAGATGGAATTGCGGTCAGGAGTTTAGAGTCACGCCTTCCTACTACCAGCTGACGGGGCTGTGTAGCAGTGAATTCTCAAGCGGTTGCTACATGGGGAATTGAATAACATAGGGGTACAATTGGTTACCAAATTGGGAGAAAACAGGGGAAAAAATCTGAAATTAAATTCAGTTAAAATGGAGAAGTTTAAATTAATCTGTTTTTTGAACCGTATTGAAAAAATCTTATGGACGACGAATCCCCAAGACTGTAGGCTATTTGAAAAACAATAAATGCAATATTCACTGGACAACTTTTAGAAGTTTTTTCAGTCAAAACCATACTGTCTTAATATTGTGCCATTAAAATAACATTGAAACAACTGCGACATGACCAGGTTTGTGGTGGTTTTAGTGCAAATGCTTTCTGCTGCCTCAAAATAGCACTATATCAAAGTTAGCCTGGCCACACCATCTTAAGACCATCCCGCCCAGTTCTTGCTATTTAAACAACGTGAGCGCTGCATGGCAGTAAAATGACAACTGCATCAGTCTGAAACTGGCAAAGACACTAGCGTTTGGGTTTCCGCCGCTTAGCACCGAGTGAAAGAGAGAGCCCTATATGTGCAGTGCTACAAAAAAAATAATTGAAGGGTGTGCAAGAATTCAGAGAGAGAACTTCTCAAGTTTGAGATGCATGTTGTAAATGCACTTTCACACAATTATTCTTGTTCTCTGTCATTATAATTATGAAGTAATAGGCTACGCTTGTTTTGTGTACCAATTTGATGCTTCAATGTGGTAACTGGTCTCAGGCAGTCTCTCCCTCAGTGAATATAGCATTTTAGCCAACTTCCGTCTTTTCCGATGCGATCATCATCCGATTACGAGTATCAGGGGCTCCCGGTACAGATACAAGTACAATTACGAGTATAGCGAGGTCGAGCAGTCGCTGAAAAGCCGCAACATCTACATCGGATTTACTAAACGGTCGCAATGGGTAAAAATCGCTATTAGGATGTAATTTGTGGGGGTAACGTCACTGTGCGACTTTCCTTTTGACGCATAATTAAATGTGTTCATGCATATGTATAACTGGAGTGAAAGTGCTAAAACAGGGTGGCAATTATGTAAATTAGGCCAATTAAGTATTCCGTCTGATTTACTAAAGCAGGCATTAATAGCGACTCTCCACTTTGCGTGAGCGTTTTTAGATCTCCTGAAAGCAGGCATAATTTGTCTGCGCTGATATACAACCCCTGGCAAAAATGATTGAATCACCACACTTAGTGTAGTTGAGTATCCTCAAACAAATTAAATTAAATTATTTTAATTAATGGCATATTTTTTTCCAGATCAATTAGAGGAAAAAATTATGGAATCACTCAATGTTGAGGAAAAGATTATAGAATCAACAAAAACAATCACAATTAGTACTTTGTTGCTCTTCCTCTGGCTTTTATGATGGCCTGAATTCTTTGAGGCCTACTCAACACCAGCAGAACAGACACACTGCACTACCTGGTCATATGTAACACCAGCAGAACAGACACACTGCACTACCTGGTCATATGTAACACCAGCAGAACAGACACACTGCACTACCTGGTCATATGTAACACCAGCAGAACAAAACACACTGCACTACCTGGTCATATGTAACACCAGCAGAACAGACACACTGCACTACCTGGTCATATGTAACACCATCAGAACAGACACACTGCACTACCTGGTCATATGTAACACCAGCAGAACAGACACGCTGCACTACCTGGTCATATGTAACACCAGCAGAACAAACACACTGCACTACCTGGTCATATGTAACACCAGCAGAACAGACACACTGCACTACCTGGTCATATGTAACACCAGCAGAACAAACGCACTGCACTACCTGGTCATATGTAACACCAGCAGAACAGACACGCTGCACTAACTGGTCATATATAACTTCCTTGCCTTCTTGTTTTTAGAGTGAATCAGCCTTTAGCTGTATTCGCTTGCAAAGTCTTGCAGTTGGAGAGTGTAGCACAGACATCTTACTTAGAACATTACAGACCTTGACATCTCAATTTAAATCTTAATCACTGAACACTATCAGTGTGTTACATTTCAAATATTACATGTTTTATTTTACCTAATACTATTATACTAGAATATATCAGCTCTTCTTTTGCAGACTGAACAGCTGTGACCTCACAGAGAAGTCCTGTGATATTGTGGCCTCAGCTCTCCAGTTATCAAACTCACCCCTGAGAGATCTGGACCTCAGCTCCAATAACCTGAGAGATTCAGGAGTGAAGCTGCTCTGTGATGGACTGATGAGTCCAAACTGTAAACTACAGAGACTGGACCTCAGCTACAATGACCTGGGAGATTCAGAAGTGAAGCTGCTCTGTGATGGACTGATGAGTCCAAACTGTAAACTACAGAGACTGGGGTGAGTAGTACTGTGTGATCTTAACTAAACAGAATCAGTGATTATATCTCTATGCAGAGAAATATTAAAATCTCTTTCTCTCTCTGTTTACTCCTCTTTCCACAAGCATTCTTCATTCATAATTAATTGTGGAATGTGCTGCAAATTAGTTTTTGTTTGTTGAAAATGTTTATTTTCCTTAGGCTCTTTGTTCTTTTTAAAACCTGTTAGGATTATGAGTCTTGTCTGTTTGCATTTGTTATTTCTGTTCCTTGTTGTTTATTATTTTTCATTATTTTTGTTAATTATTGTATTCATGTATTTCTCTGTACTCATGTTTATTATTTATTAGTGTACTTACTTTCGTGTTTGTTTACGTGTTCACTGTTTCATTCCATATTCCAGTTTCTGTTCACGTAGTTGCGTTTATGTCACTCCCCGGTCTTCGTCTCACTTTTCGGGAGCCTTCGGGTGTTTTTCGGTCCTCTCTGTATTTCCCCTGACTAACTAGTTGTTCCACTTATTGTTTATATTACTAATTAACACTAACAAATACTAACAGCTTAGTTTAGGTCTTTCACTAATCCACTAATTACTAACGCTTAGTTGTCACTCTTTTCCTGCAATTCTATCTTTCAATTATCTACTTTACGTTTCCTCCTTACTACTGATATCTTACGTCCGCTATCCACTAACTCTCTTATCGTATGCACGTGTCTTCAACACTCCCGGTCATGTCTTGTCTATTCGTTTGCATACTTAGTCCAGTCCGAGTCTTCCGTGTTTCCCTCATTATTCTATCATTGTTCCCCTCATTGTATCATTGTCTGTACCTGTGAGTCTTCCCTGTTACTCCTCCAAATCGCACCTGATTTCACTTGAGTTAAGTGTTCCCCATCTATATATACCCTTCAGTCTCACTTGTCCCTTTGTCAGAACGTTGATCGATTTTCCCAGTGCCTACGCCTTTCTAAGTCTGTGACTATTCGTGAATTCCGAGACACCCTTCCGTTTGATTTTGAGTTTTGCCTGCCGATTTTGTTTGTTTGCCTTTCTGCCTTTTTGGATTTATTGACCTTTGCTTTCATTTTTTTACTACACCTCTGCCTACCCCCTTGTACCTTTGCCTGTCTGATTTCCTGGTTTTGATCTTTTGGACTGTTCTTGATTATTCTTTAGGATTTTGATTTTGTCTCGTGTGGATTCTGATTACCTGGCTGTTTGACTTGGACTGGAATAAACAATGTTTTTTGCCTTATCCTGGTCTGCGTTTGGGTCTGAGTCTGGGGCGTAACAAAACCGTTTTGTTTAGTTATGGTATAACAGCCGAAGAATAGTTAAATTCAGTTAAAGGTATTTAACGGAGGCTCAGTGGTAAAAGCGCAGACTTTCAGTCTGTGCAGTTACACACTGAGGATCGGGGTTCGCGCCCCTGGTCCTGCTAGTATAGCTGGTGTCTTGAGGGAGTGGCAATTGGGCGGCTGCTCCCGGGGTTGGGGGATGGACTCGGCGGGGGAAAATCGTCGCGCACAAGCGGCCCCGGGCGAGATGGAATTGCTGTCAGGAGTTAGTCACGCCTTCCTACTACCAGCTGACGGGGCTGTGTAGCAGTGAATTCTCAAGCGGTTGCTACATGGAGAATTGAATAAAATAGTGGTACAATTGGTTACCAAATTGGGAGAAAACGGGAAAAAAATCAAACTAAATTAAATTCAGTTAAAATGGAGAAGTTTAAATTAATCTGTTTTTTGAACCGTATTGAAAGAATCTTATGCACGACGAATCCCCGGACTGTAGGCTATTTGAAAAACAATAAATGCAATATTCACTGGACAACTTTTAGAACTTTTTTCAGTCAAAACCATTCCATTTACTTAGTCTATAGATGAAGAGAGCTGTATTATAATGTTCCACCTGTCTCATGATCCAGACATCTGGAGCTCATTTTCAGCACTCCAAATGTCCGTCTGAAGTGAGTGTTTTCGGGAATTTTCCATTGAATGACAATTCACGCATTAAGGCCAGTTAATAGTCCAGCGACAGTGTCGCTCGACTGAAATCGCAGGACATTCATGAACATTCTATTGTCGCCCTAAATACACTGTGGTCGTTGTCGTTTGCAAAAAGTAACGCACTCCAGCGACAGTTTACACTCAGGGGACAATGGAGGAAGAAGCAGCTTTAATAGGCTACATCTCATTATGTCTCCTGCTTTTTTTTAAAAATAAACTTTATAAATGTCAATTTCGAGGGCACCGTATTGTTTGAAATATCATTCACCATGTGTCTTTCATACAGTTGTAGGCTATGTGGGTTTTGGACGAGGTAGCAAATAAAACGTTTGTAATTAAACCAACATTGATGCAACTCCTTATATTGCTGTTATCTAACGTTATTTAGTAGGCAAACATGAAGGGCATATGTTAGGGATACAAGACGCGTCGCCACTCGTTGGGGGAGCAGCCGGCAATTCTCTTGTTAGAGAACTGAGTTTCAAGGATGTGGAGTAGGCTAGCCTTCACTCGCTACATGAGAATGCCACTGATCAAATGGGCTACTGTCACTCGTTGCACAAAGTGGACACACAGGCAAACGCATAGCCTAGGCTACTGCTAATAATATGAGAGCTAAAACTAAGTTACTGTTAAAGCAAATAACTTTAATGCATTCGCAGGCGTAGCCTACATAAGCGTAGCCTGCTAGCAACAAATGTGTCTTTGTAACCATTCACATTCACAATAGGCTATTGGTAACTTTGTAAGTGAGCTGCTTCCTGTTTTTGGATTAACCAAATGTTGATTGCGACCGGCAGCATCCATCGCACGTCGTCAGTCGCAGCAACACTTTGTGGCTGGACTATAAACTGCCCTTTAGGTGTGAATGCCAATTTGCGCATTAGGCATGATATGGATCCCTATCAGCAAAGTTTTTAATGGATAGCCATTGTCCCCTAACAGAAGACCCCCCCAGGAAGTGTGAGGGGGAGCCCTAGCAGAGGATCAGGTGCAACAGAAAGGGTGTCTAAAAGTGAATTCCGAAACGGAATCCACCACAAACATGAACGCTTGTCCGTGAGGAGGGAGGACAGGAATAAAGACAGGGAGAGGGAACGTACCTCACACTCTCAGGAGAGCGAACAAGTAGAGGTATTAAAACGGAGGAGAAATAATAGCAACCCCGAAACCGAGGGGCGAGTACACTCGTAGGCTTGAGAGTGAAATAAAAAATAAAGAGGGAAATAATCTCTTACTCCTGAAGCTGGAGCACAAATAGAGAGACGATGGTAGAAAATAAAACTGCCCGGAAACCTGGGCGATCTAGGCTCGTAAAGACGAGAAAATAAATACAGAATAGCCAAAAGAAAGACCTCTCTCTTTCTCCAAAGGGAGTAGAGCAACAGAGAGGAGAAAAACTAAATAAACGGTAAAGAAAAGCAGTCTCCGAGAGACTAGCAAGGAAACGCGAAGGAGGACAGCAAAGGGACACGAAAACAGATCCTAAGAATGTAAGTGCAGCCAGGGCAAGTCGTTAACCCAAAGCAAAGCGATGGCGCAAAGTGGTCTCCACTGAATGCCTGAACCTATACCTTACTGGCTACAAGTGTTATGACAGCAAAACAACACTGAAGCACCGGAAGAAGGACATGCCAAGCCTTTTATAGCCCGCAGGAAACTCGAATCAGGCGCGAGGAAAAATAATAGCGAACGCAAAACCCCGGAGCGGACTAACGAAAGCTGAGGCAAGAGCGCCCTCATGCCGCCAGAAGGGAGAACGACCGCAGAAACGAAACAAGGCTGCCAAAACCGTGACAGGAAGATTACAGGAAATATTGGCCAATATAGAGTCATAGCTTGATCCAGGATAATTTGTGAGTACATGTGTAACATTATATGTAGCATCGTAAGTCACCTGGATGTTGATGGAGTGGGCTACAACATCCCGGTGACGTAAGAGCGATTTCTGCTGGGGCAGAACTCCAGGAAATTCAAAGTTCGCTGTGAACTCCTGACAGGTGTGATGGGCACTTGAATGTATTCAGTGCATATAGGAATGCATATAGGGACAGCAGGAATGAGTCTCCAGCTCAGCTGCCAGGAGATGATAAAAGGTTGTTAAAACCTGGCAGGATAAATGCAGTTTAAGGCAGCATTCCCCTTCGCAGAGGGACAGTTATGTGGTCCATGACAGTTATGGACCCTTTTATTATTATACATTTTTTGTTGATATACATATTCACATTGTAATCTTGATATTTTTATGCATTTTTGTGCGAGCCCCTGTGTATAACAGACAGGAGGAAGGTGTACATGCGTTGTGCACAAGCCTATGTTAACGGATATTAGGCTACTGTCTTAATATTGCGCCATTAAAATAACATTGAAACAACTGCGACATGACCAGGTTTGTGGTGGTTTTAGTGCAAATGCTTTCTGCTGCCTCAAAATAGCACTATATCAAAGTTAGCCTGGCCACACCATCTTAAGACCATCCCACCCAGTTCTTGCTATTTAAACAACGTGAGTGCTGCATGGCAGTAAAATGACAACTGCATCAGTCTGAAACTGGCAAAGACACTAGCGTTTGGGTTACCGCCGCTTAGCACCGAGTGAAAGAGAGAGCCCTATATGTGCAGTGCTACAAAAAAAGTAATTGAAGGGTGTGCAAGAATTCAGAGAGAACTTCTCAAGTTTGAGATGCATGTTGTAAATGCACTTTCACACAATTATTCTTGTTCTCTGTCATTATAATTATGAAGTAATAGGCTACGCTTGTTTTGTGTACCAATTTGATGCTTCAATGTGGTAACTGGTCTCAGGCAGTCTCTCCCTCAGTGAATATAGCATTTTAGCCAACTTCCGTCTTTTCCGATGCGATCATCATCCGATTATGAGTATCAGGGCCCCCCGTACAGATACAAGTACAATTACGAGTATAGCGAGGTCGAGCAGTCGCTGAAAAGCCGCAACATCTACATCGGATTTACTAAACGGTCGCAATGGGTAAAAATCGCTATTAGGATGTAATTTGCGGGGGGTAACGTCACTGTGCGACTTTCCTTTTGACGCATAGTTAAATGTGTTCATGCATATGTATAACTGGAGTGAAAGTGCTAAAACAGGGTGGCAATTATGTAAATTAGGCCAATTAAGTATTCCGTCTGATTTACTAAAGCAGGCATTAATAGCGACTCCACTTTGCGTGAGAGTTTTTAGATCTCCTGAAAGCAGGCGTAATTTGTCTGCCCTGATATACAACCCCTGGCAAAAATGATTGAATCACCACACTTAGAGGATGTTCACCCGGCTTTTTTTACTTCGTAGCAAATAAACAAATCACAGATATGACACAAAACAATTTTTGTTTAATAGCTGAACCTTCTGGCTTCGTGAAACATACCTCAAACAAATTAAATTAAATTATTTTAATTAATGGCATATTTTTTTCCAGATCAAGTAGAGGAAAAAATTATGGAATCACTCAATGTTGAGGAAAAGATTATGGAATCATCAACAAAAACAATCACAATTAGTACTTTGTTGCTCCTCCTCTGGCTTTTATGACGGCCTGAATTCTTTGAGGCATGGACTTTACTAATAAAAACAATATTCTCCATCAAGCTGGTTCCAACTTTCTCGAATAGCGGTTGCAGATCAGCTTTGCAGGATGGAGCCTTGTCATGGACCAATTTTTTTTAATTTCCACCATAAATTTTCAATCGGATTGAGATCTGGACTGTTTGCTGGCTATGTCATTGAGTTGATATGCCTTTCCTGAAGAAGAGCTTTAACACTCTTTGCTCTGTGGCAAGATGCATTATCATCCTGAAAAATGACTTCATCATCACCAAATCTATTTTCTATCGATGGAATGAGAAAAGTGTCCAAAATTTCAATGTACACCTGTGCATTGACTGTTGAGGTAATGATTGCCATCTCCCCTGGTCCTTTACCTGACATGCAACCCCATATCATAAATGACTGAGGAAATTTGATTGCTTTCTTCAGGCAGACATCTTAATATGTTTCATTAGAACGGCACCAGACAAAAGTTCCAGCATCATCTCCTTGGCCAATGCAGATTTGTGATTCATCACTGAATATCACTTTCATCCAATCATCCACACTCCATGATTGCTTCTCTTTAGCCCACTGTAACCTTGTTTTTGTCTGTTTAGGTGTTAGTGCTGGTTTTTGTTTGGCTTTTCTATATGTAAATCCCATTTCATTCAGCCGTTTTCTTAGTTTTGTCACAAACATTGACTCCTGTTTCCGCCCATTTGTTTTTCATTTTTTTGTTGTGCATTTTCTATTTTCAAGGCATATTGCTTTGAGTTTTCTATCCTGACGCTTTGACGTCTTCCTTGGTCTACCCGTATGTTTTCCTTTTATAACCTTCATATTTTGTTTATACTTGCACCACATTTTAGACACAGCTGATTGGGAACAACCAACATCTTTTGCCACACTCCGTGTTGGATTTCCTTCTTGAGTTTTATAATCCTTTCCATTGTTTCAACTGACAACTCTCTTGTTGGGGCCATGTTTCCTTTCAATTAGCCAAGTCCAACAGCTCGTTAAGGTCTGTAAGCACTCTCTTTTAACTGCAGACTAATTAGCATTTTTAGACTTGTGCCGGTATTTGTTTTAGAAATGCAACTTACAAGGTGATTCCATAATTTTTTCCTCCACATTCAGTTATTCCATCATTTTTTCCTCTACTTGATCTGGAAAAAAATATGCCATTAATTTAAATAATTTCATTTCATTTGTTTGAGGTCTGTTTCATGAAGCCAGAATGTTCAGCTATTAAAAAAAATAGTTTTGTGTCATATCTGTGATTTGTTTATTTGCTACGAAGTAAAAAAGCTGGGTGAACATCCTCTAAGTGTGGTGATTCCATAATTTCTACCAGGGGTTGTAGCCTATAGCTCACACACAGGATGCAAGAGAAGGGTGTCAGGCTGTAGGACGAATGCATCCTCTAATGCATAGCACTCGAAAGGAGATAGGATTTAAAACATGTTTCACGCATGTGTAGGGTCAAAAGGTATAATTTATATTTATTAATCAGTCTCATGTAATTATAACGCCCTTAGAAAGAGAAGTAACGCATTCCGCTAAAGAAATTGCGTTGTGGAGTACCCGGTGATTCTAGTGGAAGTAATATAGTCTAATTTCTTTTAAACTTTAATAATACTCCACGTTGAATTACGGGAGATTTGTATCTGTTCTGTGAGTGTGACCTTTTATAGATGCTTGAAATATTCACGCCAACACCAGATGCAAATAATATAGTTTATTACAAAAGGATAATAAACGATTATATCCCACGGCGGGGTGATATAGGTAAAACACACACACAAAGCACGCGGGTGCACGTGGCGGAGACAAAGAGGGACAGAGGGAAAGAAAAGAAGATGGGAGTACAACCCACGGGCACACGGGTACACGTGGCGGAGACAAAGGAAAAGGGGAGAGAAAGAAAGATGGACGTGAGGCACACGGACACGCGTGTACGCGTGTCGGAAGAGGGAGGGAAGTATGAATATGGCTTCAGCACGCTCAGGCCGAGCCTACTCAAGCCGTAGGGAGATCTGGCACTTTCTGAATAGGCTGAATTATGCCTCTATCACTAATCGAGCCGTGATTGATTCTGGGGAATTTATTTCTACTAGCACTTGGGGAAGCGCGTTATAAATATCCCGTTATCTAATTACGGTTAGTCCCGAATTTAGGATATTATCGTGCCCAGATCGAAAGAGGGGAAATCACACTTTTAGATTATATATGTAGCAACACAAAATCATGCAGTGAGGGTATACAGTTAGGGAAACTAACAACACATCATATATCACACAGCGAGTAAAAAGATTATGCCCAGCATAATCTCATCAGACTTAAATGCAGTTAACTGCAATATAGTATCACCATATAGGTGCCAGCCAATCTGTACCCAGATAATACGGCCTTACTTGAGGTCCGATCTCATGAGAGACCAGACACCGCAGTTCGTAGTGTTCGTCCGACCGTCGTCGGGAATTAAAAAAAGGGGATCCCGGGATGGATGACTTGGAAACACAGGTCCTGGGTGATGTCCAAGTCTCCTGAGGCGTAGTCCTGGTCGGAGGCCTCGCGGGGGAATTTGCGTCGACAAAAGTAACAAAGAGAACCGGTCGTCTTTGGAACTGGAATTCCCAAACTGCCCGTGGAGCAGTCTCCAACAGAATTGTCGGGTTGGATTAGTGCACGTACTTCGGATTCTAAAATCTGAAACTATAACCGTGATCAAGGGTTAAAATATTTTAGATTTAGTTCACAAAGTAAATTGGTCTCTTTTAATGCATACAGTTCGTTACCGCACGCCAGAGAGAGCGAACTCTGGGGGGTCCCAAAGTTTTATCCCTCGGGTGAGTGACGTGCATTCCTCAGCCCGACCGCATTGGATGCTGTAACTTTTATTGCAGTCGGGAGGCGACGTTGAATGCGTCACTGTTATCTCGGGAGTGACTGTAGTTCATTGTGGGGCTTGTAGTCCATTGTCCCAACACATGTTTCTACTATTCACTTCTCACGTTCAGATATAGGCTGATATGACATTATATTTGTTTTACTGAAAGGACGCGAGACTTATATTGCAGTCAAATATTGCAAAGCAACTATTCTAAAAACGCAGTTCTGAATTTAAACCATTGTTGTGCCTATATGCGTTCAGTAGGGCTTACAGTATAATGAATTGTGAATGCAGTTACCTTCCGGCGCTCTGTGGTCTTCTTCCGTCACAAGTTCACCTGTGTCTATTCCTCCCACTCCCACGACATTCTCATTTTGCATGACTTCCACCTTTTGTTCTATCGGTGTTAATAGGCCATTCTTTCTTTAGTTGGACCTCTACCTGTGTCATTTCTCCGCATTATGTTGTAGGAAAGTTTTTTCTAAAATCACACCATCTTTTCTTTACATCCACTCAGCCTCATAAATTAATTCTGTATGTGATGTCATTCCAAAATTCTCATCTCAGTTATTGTTGTATATGCTGTAATACAGCGTTGTGTACCTCGTAAATTAAAGTTTTATTTTTCTTGTGGTTATATCGCGACTTGTGCCTGCATGGTTTCTCCGTATCCATTTATTAGCGCATTGTTATAGATATATCCTACCGCATATTTATGTGTCTCCTACCGCAAAAATTGTGAATGGGGGCGTTTAATTCTTTTGATTGCGTAATTAAGACAAGTGATAGTAAATCGTTCGTTAATGTGGCGGTATCTGCGACCGCAAAAAAAGTAGCAATATAATTTATAGTTTTACGCTGCGACTGTGTCCTTAGTAAATCCGGCCCCTAGGGTTCATGGCTGTTTTATAGTCACAAAGTGACTATACGTGCAGTCCTTCTGTGAATCAGCCCTCCAGACGTTAGACCAGCAGGGCATAACACAATTTACAATATAAGAAAGGGGGCTATTTGAGTCAGAATCATATCTGTAGAACTGTCAGAGTTCAGTCCAGCAGGACGTATAATTCTCAGGTCCAAAGTGCTGCAGTTGGCGAGTGTAGCAGACATCTTCATAGCATCGCAGACCTTGAAGTTTCAATTTAAATCTTCATCACTGAACTCTATCAGTGTTACATTTCAAATATTACATGTTTTATTTTACCTAATATTATTATACTATAATATCAACTCTTCTTTGGACACTGAACACTGTCACTGTTTTATTTCAATTATGACGTGTTATATTACACAATTTAATTTAACTATATCAACTCTTCTTTTGCAGACTGAACAGCTGTGACCTCACAGATGAGTCCTGTGACATTATGGCCTCAGCTCTCCAGTCATCAAACTCACCCCTGAGAGATCTGGACCTCAGATACAATGACTTGGGCGATTCAGGAGTGAAGCTGCTCTGTGATGGACTTATGAGTTCAAACTGTAAACTGCAGATACTGGGGTGAGTAGTACTGCGTGATCTTAACTAAGCAGAATCAGTGATTATAGCTCTATGCGGTGAAATATAAAAAGCTCTTTCTCTCTCTATTTACTCCTCTTTCCACAAGCATTCTTTCCTTGTCCACATTAGTCTCATCCCTGTCTTTTTACTCTTTCATCACTGTAAAGAAAAGCAGGATATAGCCTTATGAGTCTTAGGGTTGCCAGGTTTGTGTTTCCTGACCAGAATGTAAGGTAAGCAGTGTAGTGAGGTTTGGTCACTTTTATTCAGAATTAATTAAGTTCAACACTCAATTAGAATTCTATACGTCAGTAGAGCCCAACTTAGTGAAATAACATAGACATGACAATGGGTTGGAAAATTGACATATGTTTTATTGGCTACAACTATGAATATGTGAATAATAGAAACAATAATTGATATAACATTCTATGACTTAATCTTAATCAGAGGAAATTATAATTATGTGATTGCTAAATATAGAAGCTAACAGTCCTACCATTAACAAAGGTTAGTTTGTGTTATGGGTTAATGACATGCTAAGCTATATTTTGTGGTTGGCTCGTTTTATCAGTCTCATAAATATAAAGTTTTAACAGTGTAAAACTATAACGTCAGGGAAATTGGCTATTCCCGACCGAAACGTGCATAGCAAAACAAAATGCAAACAACAGTAGGAACCAGCAGTAAAATAACCTCAATTGGGAATTACAGGTTTTATGCTAGCCTATCAATTGATGTCAGTGCTAAATAAAATGCGTTTCAATACGTAACGGTAACAAAAGGTGGCCAGTCCCGATTCCGTAAGTGATGTCAGCTCGTCAGCTGGTCCAAGGTCCCGGCAGGTGTGTGGACTCCTGGAGACTTCTTCACCGAAGTCGGGTCGCGACAGGTTTCCAGTCAGGTCGACGTGGACGTGCAGAGATCTCCACTTGGGTCCGGCCGCAAGGAAGACAGTAGAGGAACAGTTTTAAGAAATGTGTCCTCAAAACAGCTGCTGAGAATAAACCAGCTTGGTTTATTCTGTGGACAGTGGCAGGCCAACTCTGTCTCGGTGATCAGGCGAGATGCGGGTTGGGAAACGCAGAAATCCGTCAGGGTTTCAGTGGTGCGTCTGGTAGGGGTAAGACTGCGTCTTTCCCATCAGAGCAAAGTTGGTAAAGTTCCATGGGTTTTTATGCTCAAAAGTCACTGACAAGTCCCAATTGGTAGATGGCTTTAGGGCACCCATACAATTGATTGGCTCATTTCCTTGGAACCATCAATAAACACAGATGGCTCAGCCTTTTACAATCACCTCAGGGTGTGCGTGTGTTAAATTGGGGTCCCCCCGCTCCTTCTCAAAAGAGGGGGAAGTTCCTGCCCAACCCGGTGCCTGATCGATCAAGCAGTCTGTGTTCATCTCAGAGTCACATGAAGAATGTGGACAGACCCTCCATTGTGCCTCAGTTTATCAGGAGTGTTAATTGTGAATGACTCCGCAGGAGGCCCAGTCTCATGATCAGAAAGCCAGAGTCCCAAAATGTCCCTGTGTAACCATTACAGCAGTTTGTGGAAATAAAGTTTTAAATTAAGTTTTGTTCGGTAATACTCATTTGAGCATTTCGGGGCAATACAAAAAGACCGTGTGCGTTTTTTGTTTTATTTTTTCCTCACGATACATCGTTGAGCTCACTGAAAGTCCGCTATTTTCCCATAGGAATACATTGAGCAGCAGAGACCGACCAACCTAGTGACGTCACGACCGCAGTTGGTCCAAGATGGCTGCGCCCTAGTGGAAAAAAAGCTAATTTTAACTTCTTTTTCCAGCAAATACGTGTTGGTTTGAGATTTGAACGCACGGTCATATCTAATTTAAGGTAAAAAGCTAACGAACCAGGGCCACTTTACCGAGTGCTCCATGTCCCCTTTAACCAGCAGGGAGGGGTTGCGTTCTCAGGGCACACAAATGGGAAGGGCTGTGCCCTCAGGCACACGAATGGGAACGAATGGGGAAAAAAACCTAAATCAAACACCATAACGAAGAGTTCAGAAACAAAACCAAACCAAAGAAAAAAGGGACTAGAACAATACATTTTCGTTTTTGAGATAAATCCTCATAGTTTTCTTTTAATTTAAACTAAAAAAAAAGTTTGGAGATTTGTGTTTGGTCGATCATCTCTGTTGTCACTGTATTATTAGCATTGTATCTTATATCATTGGAAAGCCTCTTCATTTCCCTTTACAATTATGTCCCATTTGTAAGGATCATGCATTTGTGGGATGAGCAGTACAGCTGATTATGTGGGTGGGGTCCCAAGTGAAATGTGCCAAATTCCCCTGCCAATGTCAAACAGTGTATTCTCCTCTTGGTATTGTCTCTATTGTTTTGAGTTGTTTGGGGGATTGGATGATTGAACTCTCTATCAGTAACAAGGAACAAAGAAGACAAATTGGTAATTTTACGCTTTATTGATTGAACAAACAGTCAGGAGCCTCAGTAGCGGGTGGAAGAACCATACGCAGCCACAGCAGCCTGGCACCTCCTCCTCATGCTGGTCACCAGCCTGGTCACATGTTTCTGTGGGATGGCCTTCCATTCATAGAGAGAATGGAATGGCCTGCCAACAGCCCAGACCTCAACCCAATTGAATACTTGTGGGATCCGCTCCGGCGTGCTGTACGTGCTAGAGTGACTAACACAACCACGTTGGCTGACCTGCGACGAATCCCGGTTGAGGAATGGATATTTTTGTCCGGCACGGCCAGCCCAGTTGGCTGCGTCACATGACCTACACAGTACGCACTGGTGTGCACAAGGCGTTAAGGTGCATTCTCACCAAATCCGGCGACGACGCATGGGGACGCGCAGGAACCCCAAACTGGTTTGGTGAGAATCCACCTTCAGCCGCTTTGACGCACTTTGTACGCAGCTTTGTGTTTATCACTTTATTGCTTTGTGTTTATCACAAAGTCTGGCCTTCAGCAAACTAAACTCACCTATATGACTTTTTATTTAAAGTTTAAGGAAATCAAATGTTCCCTATTGCATTTTCTTTGCCTCAACTAATGTATGGTTTTTCTATATTATGCTCATATGTACGCCTAAGCACTTTATTTTATTTCATTTGCACTTGCATTGGATTGCTTATTTGGTTATTAAAAACATTCAAATATATTATGAGGGATGCAGCCGTTCGATATCGGCCGATTTCCCTTCCATGTGACTCAATCGGCAGTCAATGAAATTCCCAATAACCTACTCTTAACCTATATATTTAATGTGCTTGTTATAATCGAACAGTATTCCTTGTTTATAGGCCTACGCTGCGTCAATCTTACAAAATAAAAAAGAAACAAAACATTCAAGGAAAATCTCAACATCTTGCAAAACGTGATAGCCTACTATGCTATCCATTTAATGCTATTCGCTTTAACTTAGCTGCGCCTAATCTCGCCACTTTTTCAGAACGGATAAACACATTTTAAAAGAAAGCAAAGGAACCGCTAATTTGTATTTTTTAACTCAATAGATAGACCGACCGTATGTTCCGCCTCTGTATTGAGTCCGCTTGTGTAATCAATTCCTTCAATCTCGCCATTCCATGAGCCCAAACTCGCCACGCAATTAATAAAATGAAAATATGATGTTTTACACCGCAGAAAAAAAATGTTTGATCAAGGCTTGTCAAGGTTCATACTAAAAGCATATTAAAAGCTGTTGAATTGCAGCCACATCCAGCGCCGTTTTTGTCCATTTTCTTGAATTAAAAACTGTTCAGGTGTTCTATAGAGCTTTGTTGTTACTGCTAGCTCAGAAATGCATTTTGTTGGACTGTTTATTTTTGTTTTTTCATTTATAGCGTATATTCTCATTGAATCATTAGGCTATAATCCTTAAGTTCTTCTTGCATTTTATAATGCACAATAATAATAATACTGTATTTCTAATAAAAAAAATCGGGAATTGATATCGGCCAGAAAAATCTTGATCAGAGCATCCTATATATTATTTTCTTGTCTTCATTGAGCTTACCACAAGTTTGAATTATTATATACACATATTTTAAGGTCATTTGTGAATAAAAAATGGTTGTAAATTGGGAAAACTGAAAAAAAATACGGAAAATGGCTTAAAAGGATTAAAAAAAACGGAATTGGCCATTTATGGAAAGCGGAATTTGCCTTTTTTTAAAACGGAATCCTAGAAGCCCTACATTTGGAGTCTACAGTAAAACTCATTGCCTGTGTCTTTGTCTTGTTTATTTTATACAACCTTTTGTGCTCATCTTCATCAGAGGTGCCAAAGGAGGCCAATGTTTCTGTGTGGGTGCGTGCAGATATATTTTGAGGGTGTTTTTGTGTGTTTATGCATGCATGTATGATTGGTCAGCTGTATTTGTGTGTGTGTGTGTGTGTGTGTGTGTGTGTGTGTGTGTGTGTGTGTGTGTGTGTGTGTGTGTGTGCGTGCGCGCGCATGTGTGCATGTGTATGTGCATAAGCATATGTTTGTGTGTATGATTGTATGACTATTTGGGTGAGACTGTGTGTGTTTCTGAGTTTGTGTATCGTTGTGGGTCTCTGTACATCTATTTCTGTATCTGTGTACATATCTGTGTGCACATGTACAGTACAAAGTAAAATGTGTGTGTTTAATGAGTCACATGAGGTTAGATTTATCTACTGTTTGGACATTGGTAATACTAGATGAGGGTTAGTTATGTCCTGTAAAACCATAGCATTGAAAGAGTGCGTGCTTTCTTTGTCACAGCACTGTGTATGTGTGTGTGTGTGTGTGTGCGTGTGTGTGTTTGTTTTTGTATGTGAGTTTGTGTGTATGCGTGTCCCCGGTGACAATCATTACTGAGAATAATCAGGAAGTGTATGTTGACAAGGGTGTTGTACATGGGGACAATTTAATTTTTTTATTTTTTGGAAAACTGCCAGTATTACCTGGCTGAACTACAGCTGAAAATATTTCATTAAAATGAGCAGAGAATTCTTTGTGAAAATGTGAAATATGCATGGAAGATGCAAAGTCATGTCAGGCACAGTAGATGTGGGTGCAACAAGGCTACTACCAGTGCTCTCCTGCTATAGGCCTATGAGAGCCAGAATGAGAAAGGTGCAGGATAATACCAGCAAAATAGAAATTATTATGTTACACCAAACAACGTCATATCAGCCTATTATTATCATTGTAACAACTAAAATGAAACTATCATTAGCCCGTTATTACCGTCAAAAGTGTACGTGCATAAAATGAATGGAAGGATATGAGGGGAAGCAGGACACACAAAACATACATAGCTGCTATGTGTGGGATTTACAAAAGGCACACCTTTTTAAAAATCTATTTTAAACAATATTGAGTAGCCTTGGTGAGTAGATTGGACGGGAAAGATGTTGTAGGCGAAAATCTTTCAAATTGCAGTATACTTGAAACACCCAAATGACACACTTACTTCCGGGGTTTCGCTGAGTACATTTGGGAGCACACTTCAAGAAGTACACAAACATTTTTGGCACATGAATATGACGTGAAGCTTCATTTTTTTAAAAATGAGGCGCAGCTTCGCTGACGTTTTCCTTCAAATACAACAAAAACACAACGTGACATGGCAGCGCAAGGGTGGGACGTCTTATGACCTGCTTACGACAATTCCACAGTACGGTTGGAAAATAGTAGGGCGGATATTTTTTGCGGACTGCTAAACAGTGCACATTAAACAGCACAGTTCTGCCAGTGCACTGTACGCAGGAGACAGGGCGCAGTAGATAGGGCTCTGATTTGGGCACAGCCCTAGGCCGTGTCCGAATACGACCCGTACACCCTTTTGAGGGCGCATATTTGAATCCACTTCGTCAAAAAGCTTTTGAGTGGGCGACTTTTTCTCACAAATGGGGGCACGTAAAATAACAGTATGAACTCCTTATTTCTGGGGTTTTGTTGAGGGAATTCAGGAGCACACTCATCTACAGAACGGTGCACTCATCCGACAATTTCATTAAGTAACCCGGAAGTAAAAGCGTAAAAGACATAGAGCGTATATGTATATCTATGGCCTAAGATAGGTTCATATTACAAAATACTCTTTTTTTATTTTTGTTAATTCTATCTTCATTCATAATCTACACTTTGTAACAATCGTCATATGTTTACAGATTGATATTCTGAATAATAAATAAATAAATTCAAAATAAATATTACTAACTACTTCTTCACTAGTTTGGAAAGAGTTTTGCGGGATTTCTTTCGCCCACTGCTTGCAAAGTGAGGGGACAGGGCACATAGGGACAGGGGTCTGAGTGGACAGTGGACAGGGAACAGGGGTCTTATTCGGTCACGGCCCTAGTGTCCATCTACCTGCAGTAACAGTCAGTGGCAATGATCAGTTGTGGTGTTTCCATACAGCCAGTAGATGGCGCTGCAATGTAATTCAGTTGGCGCCGTAGTTACATTGTTTGGAGATCATGCCAGACTGAGCTAAATTCATACACGTCTCTGGCACAGCTTCAACTGCAGGTATAGCATCGCTGGTCTGACAATAATAGCATTACAAGTTAGGTAGCAACCCTTTCGTGTTGACTGGTACCTTATTTTATATACCTGCATAACGTTATATGTTTAGGTTGTCTGTGGTAGTAACGTTGAGTTGCTTTGTTCCTTGCTAGCTTCGTTAGCTAGGTTGGCTAGCTAATTTAGGGTCAAAGCCAAAGCTAAAACGCTAAATTACAGCAGCAGCTGTTAGTTTATTATATTATTATATATAATTAAAGCTGTAGTATCAACATGAGGGTAATGTTGTTGATATTAGCTAAGTCCTAATGTTTATTATCAGATAATTTTATCGTTTACCTCTGTAACTATCGATCTTATTTTCAAAGAATGAACTGAGGTAGCTAAGGGTTACAGCCATAGAGCGTATAGAGCTCCGTAGTCCCGCCCCCTCCTGTCCCTGGCTGGTCCTATGACCAGAAAAAGATGTTGTTTCTCCTGACAAATTGTCCTATTGAACTCTATGGAAAAATAAGTCAGGGGAAGAAACCCTTCAAGTTATCCATCAATATCTACTGTATTTCTGGGAGCAGAGTGATGGTTTAAGGCTTGTTTGATACCTCAGACCCTTGATGACTTAGAGCCATTTAGCCAACCATGTGTTCCACACTGTTCCAGTGTAATTTACAGCTAAATCTAGTCCCACCCCCCAATTCCCATAGAGATCCATTCAAATGCAGACAGGTTATAGTATCGCTTCTAAGAGTACCTGGAAATAAGATATCAGGAGTCTTTTGATATCCTTTTATACAGAGTCATGATGGCATCACCTGTTTACCTGTGGAATACCTGTTTACCACAAACGTTGTTTGAGAGAATGGCAAGAATGTGCAAAGCCGTTTTCAAGGCAAAGGGTGGCTACTTTGAAGAATCTAAAATATAAGAGTTTTTTTTATTTGTTTAACACTTTTTTGGTTTTTGCATAATTTAATTTGTGTTATCTCATAGTTTTGATGTGTTTACTATTCCAAAATGTGGAAAACAGTAAAAATAACGGAAAAAAAACCTTCTATGAGTAGGTGTGTCCAAACTTTTGACTGGTACTGTAGTTTATACTTATATTTTATTCCTACTTTTTAAATTATATTTATATCTATTATATAATGCTTACTTTTATCTTAGATGTGTCTATGTGAGCAATAATACCAAGACAAATTTCTTGTAAAATATACTTGGCCAATAAAAACCTATTCTATTCTATTCTATATAATTTTACAAAACCCTTGTTCTTTTCTGCATGAATTAAGCGTAACAGGGGTGACGAGTTGTGCTCGTCCCTTTATGCCAAACATTGAAAACATGCCTCTTCTTGCACGCTGTCTCATCTATTTGAAGAAATAATGTAAATTCCTCAAGGTTCTAACACTCAAGGTGTGATGCCATAATTTCCTGCAGTTTTTCCCATCATTATAACAGGGTTGACTGGAACTTGGGGACAACATTTAAATTATTATAATTTTTTAAGGGACATGCTTGACTTGTGACTTTACAAAATGTTTTTAATATCTAAAAAAGTCAATAGGATGACAAATATTGAGTGCTATATGAAAGAACAACATGAATGAATTTTTATTTTCATGTATTTGTGTACCATTTCAGTTTTATTAATCAAAATGCCAAACAGACAAAAGATGTCCTCCAATGCTGAAATGACCCAAAGGTTAATAATAAAATATTAAGAAAAACAATATCAGATTAGACCATTTTCCACAGTATATAGTCATTGTACATAATTGTATTAATTTCTGAGGATCCACAAAGTAAAAGGGTGAGAGAGAATCTTTCAACTTAGAGGAGTATGCTTTATTTGAAGAATATTGCCAAGAAATGAGGAGTCTCATATCTTTGCTGATACAGCACAAATGTGAACAAAAACATAAAAGATGTGTAGGCTACAACATATATTCCACAGGTCAGTGACAGCTCAAGAACTGTAAATCTTTGAACTGATCATTTCTCTTGTGTCAATTTAGTTTATTTTTAGTTATTTTAAGGAGAATATTCCTGTTGTTTGGATATATATTAAATAAATATAGCTAGCTATATTTTATATATATATCTAAATACATATAGCTAGGCTACTGGACAGTGGCATGCAAAATTAAGTGACAGCACAATATCATAGCTGCTTGATTACGTTTACTGTCAAGGGAATCGGTTCACTGATTTACAAGTCTTACACAGTTCAGTAACCATGGAAGTGCAAACTACTTTACGACGTGCTACTTGTTGGCTATTCATCAATTGTTCGCGTCCCCACTAATCAGCGAATCAGAGTCATATGTTGAGTCATATTTTGACCAACCAGAGTCTCATGTTGATTCACGGAGAGTAAAACAACGGAAACAACGGAGGCTATAACTTCGTTATCGAGTCGCATCAAGTAAAATCACGCATTGATTCGTATTCATATATGTATTACGGGTATACCTGGGTTGAAAATATGACTAAACCGCTTAGTTTGATATAAAAAAGGCAGGAGCTTCTCCATTATAGCCTATGGGGAAACTGAGAGGTGCGGTGCATTGGTTGCTGCAACTTCGGCGATAGAAGCAAGCGGTTACGTCCATTCCATGTCATTGAGTTCAGTGGTTACAGCTCAGACAAGCTCTCGTAATCATGGTAACCAACCGACTCTACTAACAGCCACATTTTAAACAGTGTCGTCATGCCTACCCTCACGTGACTTTGGGCAGAGGTAAATCTATGACCAGAAAAAGAAGGACTGGACAATGACGAAATCACAATGCGGAGGTTCAGCATTTCTAACAATGGGACCAGCAGCTTAGTGAGCCTATGCCGAGATTAGCAGCAGCGCCGACAGGAGACTTGTCAAATTGCCCTTACCCATTCTTGGGCCCTCTTTTTGGAATAGAAACATTGTTTTCCCCCTTCCATCCCCTCTATTAGACCACAGAGGTGCTGCACATTTAACTAAGTGAACGTTCGTAGTGACTAAGGCGTTAGCTAGTTGGCTAATGTTGTCATACAATTCTTACGATGTTAAATCCCCTAACGTTAGATACTTGTTTACATTCTCGGACGGATGTTAGGGAAATCTGTTACCACGGCGGCACTTTCGCCACAAATTATATTGTGAAATAGCCTATACCCTCGAAAACAAAAAATAAAGAAAAGAAAAATACTATGCTGTTCCTGCAGACCGGTTTTGCCAAAGCTGCATCATAGCCATTATAGCGCGGAGCTTTCAAAACCATAACAGCGCGGAAACCCTTTAAAAAATGTAATAAAAAACTGTAGGCCTACGTACGGCTATGGTAACGTTGGGACTAAACAGGCCACTTTTTAGTTAACTGTTGGCTAATACAACTCAAAAGTAAGCTAACTTAGGTGAGCACAAGTGGCTTACTAGGACTACTAACTGTTAACGTTAGCCTAAAAATAGTGACCTATTTTTTCTGTAAGTAGGCTATAAACCAAAGTAGTCTCGGTGGCGCAGAAGAAGGAAAAATAGTGAACTAGTAGGCCTAGTGTAAGCCACTTGTGCTCACTGGATATCTAAGTTAGCTAGCTAACTAGAAAGTGGCCGGTTTAGTCCCAAAGTTATCATTTCCATTGGCTACGTGCAACAGATTTCCCTAACATCTGTCCGAGAATGTAAAAAGGTCGGGGATTTTTCACGGTAAAATAAATTTCATGACAACGTTAGCTAGGTAGCTATTCACAAAAGTTAGCACAATGGTGATGGCTAAGGTTAGCTATAAAAATATTAAATATAATATTGCAAATCAACTGTCAATTTCCAACAGTTTATGCAAACAGTAAATTCACGTGAATAGAACGCTATAGCAAGCTAACAGATGGCTACAATGACATCAACTTTCGCTTACAACTTAGCCATATGAAAACTACCAAAACTCACAAATGCCTGATATGATTTTAAAAAAGGACCATCGTAGAGTATGTTGTATTTCTGTCATTTTATTTTGACCAGTATTACACAATAAAACCAAAACATAAAGACCTTGATTTAAAACTTTTGTGGAGCTGTCACCGGCATCCGCTCCCATTCATTCAAATCTCCGGCGCTGGTCCCATAGAGACAGAGCCCAAATAGGCCCCGCCCAACCGCTATCGCCGTCCATTTGACTTGACGTGCCGGTGCCTTTTTGTCATTTCTATCTGTTAGCTAACAGCATAAAAATACCTAAAATTTGTTGTTTGGTTGGATGCACTACAAACAAGGTAAAAAACCCAGAATGGCAGTTTTATACGAATCCGAACCGCCAAACGGAGCCCATAAGACGAGGAAAGCGGATCCGAGCAATAAGACGTGAGGCGTCGGCGGACATGCTTATGTGTGCAGCAGGCTTTTTTTCCACAGGTAGCCTAAGTCAAATGTTATCCAATTGTCAATTTACGGCTAACTATATTGCTGTAAGTAACGCTAAAACATTTTGACCATATGCAAATTGTTTGTAGTGGAATGTGAATAAATCGGGGTGCTATAACGTTACAGTAGGCTAGCCTATTATATTTGCAAGTGCAAAATATTATCATCCACTAGCAAAAAAGTTGTGGGCATCATCGTTGTATGTGTGTAGATTCCTAACAAACAGTGAGACAAAGAAAAAGCAATCAGCTTTCAATGGAAATCTCATGCCAAGTTTTTATGATATATTTTCTAACATTTTGTGAACCTTCATGAAATACAATTTGCTAAAATTATTTGTTAAAATACAGTTGGTAATTTGGCCAGACAAAAAAAACCGTGCAGGTTGTAGGCTAAGCCAGCGAAATAGAAGTAACGTTAGCCTATTAGGCTACTAATAACAACAATAATAATTATAATAGTAGCCTAGTAGTAGGCTAGTACGTTACTGGTAATGTGTAGTTAGACTTGGGTGTTTTGATCTTAGATTAAACCATTATCTTACCTGCTGACATTTTGATCAATAGTTGTAAATATCAAAGTAGCTATTTAACTTCTGGCCATTCCATGGGATCATTTCTCCGCAAGACGTGCAAGGAAAGGAAAAGGGACTTTGAGGGATTCCAACAATATTGCGTTTGTGAATATACCTTTTCCTCTCTGGTAGACACAGGGTACCAAAATAGTCCTTTAAAGGGTAACAAAACACGCTGGTTTAGCTAGACCCCGCCCCCTTTTGAAATTAGAAAAATGCCGCAATCTGGGCGTGATAAGGAAATAATAGGGGCTTTATTTATTTATTTAGCGAATGCAAAGTCCTCTAGCCAAGCAGTTGCCTGGTCTGCTGTATGGAGGATGTCTAATCCTCCTTTTAGTCTTTGGAGTGGGCAGGCTTCAATGATGTGTTCCATTGTTTGCTCCTCTCCACAAGCACACAGTGGGCTTGGGCTGCTGCCCCACCTGTGAAGGCTGGCCAAGCAGGGGCCGTGACCAGTCCTGAATCTATTGAGGGTTGTCCACTGTCTCCTTGGGAGGTTGGTGCCAGGGACCTGTTGAGTGGGGTCTGACACCAGATGTTTGTTTGGGACATCCTTGGCCTCCCCTTCCTTTTCCCAAGCAGATTGGGTGGTGAAGTCATCTGTAGGGGCTGAGCTCCCGGTATCAAACCACGCCCAAGCGAGCCGCAAGAAACTTGCCGCTGCCGAGGCAGAAGCAATGGTGGGGAATGCGGCATGCATAGCCTCGTTTGGGCTTATAATGATGCGGCCAGTAAAGAACAAATCACACGCTGTACAAATAGTTACCCATGGCATTTATTTTTAATAAACTATATTTAAAAAAAAAAAAATAAACTAGCTAGCTACTTGCTAAACTAGACTGTAATACAAACTGTCAAAAAACAAGGTACTACCAAGCTAACTATAAAAAAATATACCAAATATATATACTACTATCCCCGTCCACGGCACGCAGATCAACCGCTGAGATTCGCTTTTATAGCTCGGGCTCCAAAACTTCCGGGCGTAGCTGTACCATAGACTGTATAAAAATATGGACAAAGCCACTGTGACCTCACCCATTGCCCTTTCCACGGCCTCGTAAAAACTGAATTGAGGATCCGGATATCTTTTTCGCCGCTCGTTTGTACAAACTGCGCCTGCTCCGTGGAGCCGAAGTGACCTTGGCTTGAAGCAGGGTCAACCGGATATGGCCCGGGCACAGTATGATTGACAGTTCGGAGTGGAGAAGCCACAGAACTAAAAAGCCCACAGAACTATATAAAGCCCATGACCTGACCAAACCCATCATTTTGCAAAGTAAACTCGCGGTAAACTTCCTTAAGTTGCTGATGTTTTATAATATAACATTTAATTTTCATCCTCGATTTTACTGTGTCATTTATTCGCATTGAATGTGTGGTATTCGTCACATAATTAACGTTCATTCAGTTATCTTCAATTTATATTCAGCTAACATCAGCTAATTTGATTAGCTAGATAGCATACCAGCTGAGCTCGATAGCCAAGCTAGACGCAATGCATCACCACCACACATGGATGAACAGCGTACCACTATTGCCATCAACTATATTGACGGTCAATTTATCACGTTATTTTGTTAGACTACTTTTATTATAAATGTCCCTAGCGCCGCTAGAAAGGTAGCAAGCTGACCCCATAGTCTTAAATGAGCAAACCACCACGTCTTTTTGGCTAACCGCTAATTTACTCGACTGTGGCAGAGCAGTTTGCTGCAGCATGAAACCCCGTTCTGAAAACTGTTCCAGATAAAGTGGGGATTGTAGGTTCGTGGGTTCACACGCTCGCTGAAGCACAGTAGCTACATTAGCTACATCGTAGCTGGCATTAACTTTCATCTGCATCCTGTAACCTAATCACAAACATTGCAAACATTTACAAACGCAGACTCCGTATTATTTTCCGATGAATTATTGGTTTTATTTTAAACATCCCCGTTTTGAGTCAGCACAAACATACCGCTAACACTTTAGCTCTATTCCCCGCACATTTTCGTAATTTTTGGGACCTAAAAAAATGTTCCAGGTGTAGAAATGTCCGGTTAGAGTTCTAGCTAGAGCAGCTGGCTAACGTTAGTAACGTTAGCTAGGCAGTCACGGTAGCTAGCCAACTTATATGGCCAGCCAGCAAGGATGACATTAAGGAAGTCGAATAACTGTTAAATTAAAATGGCTTGCCATAAGCTGTCGTTAGCTTGCAAGCTAAATGTTAAAACGACTTGCCGTGAGATATCGTTAGCTTGCTAGCTAGCTAACCCAGCATTGCTAAGCAATGGTAACTTTCATGACAGGGGGAGTACGGCGATTGCGTATGGGAGGGGGTGGAATAGCTATCTAAATTGATACGGTTATACAGGTATGGAGCAATTGATTTGAGATACTTAACCCATAGTTTGGCTGCTTGCTCCGAGACACTGGGCCTGTAGTGTAGCTGCAACATCCCCTTCTGTCTCATCTTACGAAACAGTATTTTTTTTCGTAGTAGACACATCATAGCTCCCTCCAACCAAAATGAATATGTGATGACAAACATGTTGAAGATGAGCGGGTAAGGCACTCAATTTATTATGCTACGAACTGCGTCCACAAAACAACAACTTGTTCACGGTAGGCTACTAAGGGATGTTCTCCATCGACTTCCACTCAAAAATACAGCGTGTCTCCCTGTCCCAAGCATAGACTGTATAAAAATAGGTCCGTTTTAGACCAATGATTGTTGTCTCCCCCTTCTGGTCCCGCCCCTCCGAGTGAGGGCAGTGAGAACTATATAGAACCTATCTATGCCAGTGATCCCAGGACTCAACCTGTCCCCCCTTTCTATTTCGTCACAGAGTACCGAATAGAGTACTCAAGTGAGTATGTCAGTTGTGGGCGGAGTCTGAATGGGCTTCGGAGACTATCGACTATTTCTTGAAATCTGATTTATAGAATGAGCCGAAACGTTCCTGGATTAGCCTGTGTGGTAGGGGAGAACCGGGTCGAAAGATTAACTTTTTACATTCATCTGGTTTACTCGAAAGTCAATAGAGCTAGAGAGGCCATATTTTCTGACAAACAACTTGTATGTGTCCCTCACTAATAGCAACGGGAATTTTCTTACCAGCATAAACAAGTCGGATATAAATTGGCCGCAAACAGGATGAGTGCAATGTGTCTTTCGTCCCTGCCGTGCGGGACGAAAAACACACTGAATCGGGACGAAAGAATCACGTGAGGAAAAGTATGTTTTAGCGGTCTTATCTCTGTCTTGTTGTTTTTTATGCTCATTCCTTTCAACAAATGTACTGTCAGGCAAAATGCCATGTTAGGGACGAGTCAATGAATAATGATATAAGTTTAAAATCCATGAAAATCAACCATGCGTCAAGAGCATAATGTCGCATAATTAATAGAATTTTGCATCGCAGCGTTAAACAGTCTGAAATTGATGATTTAACCTCTTCCTACCGAGGGAAAAATAGGCCAATTTTTGCCTGTTTTCACTAGTGACAAACAAAGGTGGTTATCTCAAAAACTATAAATGGTACAAATATGGTTCATGGCTTTTATTAAAGCAGACACCTGCAGTATTACAACTAAGCAGTGAGAACTCATAGAAATCCAGTTTTTGATACTTAACTCCAACAATTTATGTACAGAAAATATAAAAAAAACTAAAAAACGGGTACCTACATTCAAGTTTAAGAATTTTTACCTGATGAGCTACAAATGCTATAGAAATGACTCCTCTATCTGATTCATCAATATGCTGCCTACCTCTGGTAACAATCTGGTGTCAATATCTCAAACCATTCAAATTTTACAGGTTTTTTTTCAGGTGAACCTTTTTCGTTATCCAAATGGTGCCAAATGTGCCAAAAATGGCAGTGTTCCAGAAAGGTCTCAATATGATTTATTTTTTAGGTTTTTACAATAAAATGAGATAATTTGTCAATATTGGCAATAAAAGTTCATTTTTAGACGTGTTCTTGGTGCTCTTCATATTACAAAACTAACTACCCAAGGTTACAAAAAGCTGTCAAAACCCATGTAGCAGCACAGTGAATCTTGTGTATATCACCAGAGCCCCATTAGCCAGAAATGAGTCCAGGAATGTGCAAACAGGTTTTCAAATGAATAATGGGAATAGTATGAAACTTCCCTACACATTACTGCTTGCCAGTCCTGTCCTTTATTTCTGTTGCCACCTCCTATGACAGGGACGTTGGGGTTGGGTTTTAGGAGGCAAAACTTTATACATGACAAACATATATCAACTATATACAAGTGCACTAAGGTGTACTACTAAAAGTGCAGTGGATAAAAAAATCAAAAGTCCACCAGTTTCCTAGATAAAAAATAAAAACACCCCTGCTGTAACAAATAAAAAGATCCTTGCCCTCTAATTGCTGAAGTTACCGTATTTACACAAAGAAAGTACAAAATGGCAGGGTCCAAAAAGCTAAAAAAAAAAGAACTAAAAACAAAAAAAGGCAAAGGATCAAAACATGGGGGTGGACGGTGAGGAGAGATTATTTAACCATTCATACAGAAGCCATTTAGACTACACATTCCCTCAGGAGAGCAATCTGCATCATTACAAACCCCACTAACCCTGTCCATGGAATTGTCCACCATGTTGATATACCCATTAGTCCCCCTTATACAACAACAATCAACAATAATAATAATAAACAAGTACTCCCTCATGTTATCATGTTCTCTCCCTCATACCATGCATAAATTGCCATTTTGTTTACCTGCACAGCCTTCTGTACTGCATACAGAACAATTTACTCATGTGGAACAATGACTTTACTAAACACTTCCAGAAGCCATTTCACACTCAAACAAATCGATTTAGTAGCTCATCTCAGACACAAATAGATAGCTAGCTGCTTGTTACCTGTAATTTTGCTTGCTAGCTTGCCACTGTAAAGGTAATACTATCTATATTAATTTAGCTGAGAGGGACCGATTTTATGCATAAGTATATAAGGTTAGTTAGCTTCACAGAAGAAACACAGGGATTCACGCATTGCAGCTAAATTGCACATTTCCTTCGATGCTTACACCAAACTTACCATTTCCACAAACATCTGTGTTGTTGGCAACGCCACGTAACACATGCGAGTTTGTCAACACAGACAATACACCCTAAGTTTACTTCATAAATTATTTATCATACCGTTGGAATGTGCAATTTGTAATATTAATTGTATGAAAAACAATAAAATACAGTTGACACAATGTAATTACGAACGCGCATGGCATTGCGTGAATTCACACTGGTATATCGAGAAAATCTGTAATACCACCAGCCCTAACGACGTTACCTGCCATGGCGAAATTCAATGCGTTCATACCATAACACTGTTAGTATGATAAAACAACTTACATGTCAGCAACATCATCTCGGTCATCAGTGGATTCAGCGTCACTGAGACAGGATGAGTCTCCCTCGGCAAAAACATCTTCTGGCTTGTCCAGTTCGTCTAGCACTTGGTGCACGGATAAACGCCTCAAAAATCTCGACATAACTACACAAAAACTGTCTCAAAAATACTCTAAAGTAAAAAAATGTAACTGCGGGCCTTACCTAATTAATTGTGCTTTGCTAAACGGAATGTAGCGAGCTACGCTACAAGGTAAAAACACTGCGCCATCTTGGTTAAATAATTACGCGTGGGTTGGCACTTCCTTATACGCAGGGCAGGATTTCCTTTTTTACGACGGCTATTGTATTCAATAGCCGGCTTGTTTCAAAGATAAGAGTCTTGGCTATTGCCTGGAATATTTGACAGACAGTTTTAAAACCCAATGGAAAGCAAATAATACTCAGAGTGGAGGCGGGTGGAAGACGGTTTTTCCCACTTCAGATAGGCCTATTGTGCTATCAGTCAAAGAAATACACCCAATTGACGACGGTTTTGCATAAATCTCTGCAAGCACGTTCAAAACTACTCTGGCTAACATATACTAAGCCATGGGATTGGTACTCCAGAAACTGGCTGAGTTTCACAACGCCAAAGTGAACACAGCCGAACGAGTCGTAATCAAGTGCAAAAAAGCACAAGTCGGTTTAAAATTGGAAAAAAATAATGTACAGCCGTATGAAAGTTTTAAAGTATTTTTTCTTGAAGCCTAAAGGTATAATGATTTTTCAAACCAAAGTTTTGTGAAATACAATTAAGCAGAACAGTTTACCAGCACATTGTTTATGGTGTGACATCAAGCTGCAATACATGTTTGAGAATTAGGTCCGAGTTTCCAACGTTATTTACAAAGTTTTATCCCGACGTTTTGGGCTTAAAAACCACTTTCCCCAGAAGGAATGGATATATCTTAAGGATATTTAATCAAAATATTGAGGTGAGCAGTTTATTATATATTATTAAATTAATGAAATGTATAATGTAATAATTTCCGTCACGCCGGCGTGACCGCTAGGGGGCGTTTGGCAGCAAGAGGTTAATAGAAACTCACCTTTATTAATAGCTACTAGACATCATTTATTGATGCTTATTATACCAGGCATTGTTGAATACTCGGTTCTGATGGGGTCAATACGCATTCCAAGGTTGTGCATTGATTTTCACCATGGCATTTTAACAGTGTGTCTTTCGTCCCACTCGTGTCTCGCTTGCTTTCAAGTTGGCTAGCAGCTAAGTCTTGCAAGCATGCCATTCGGAACCTATGCTGTCCTTTAGTCAACAGTTGTGTTAAGAAAATTATGCATGTTTGGAAAATTCAAAACATAAACACACTTATACAACCGAAAAACACTTCCGGTTTCGATATTTTACTTTCAGCTGTCAAAAATAACTTTGGTCTAGCACTCCGCCAAAACGGGACGCACATCACTGGTTTTTTGCAGAGTGAAATGATTACACGTGTGACATACTGACTGATCTACGGCATTCGGGTTTCTGTAGTTTTTGCAAAAATCGATGTTATTCTTTCGTCCCGGTTCTCCCCTACAAGGATATAGACCATATATCGCACGTTCCAATTTTTATTTTTTAAAGTAATGCATTAAGGATTGTAGTTTGACTTGTAGTCCAACTTAACAAGCTGCCTATCCAGTACTGCAATGCACAGGTGGTTCTCGACCAATAAGATATCATCTCGTCTGTCTGCTCTGTGGCAGATGGGAGTAGACTACTGCCACTGAAGACTAGCTACCGTTAGCTTGCTAAATAGAGAAGCCCATATGACAAAGTCTGGAGACCAGTGCCCAGTTGCACAAAACACCTTAAGTTAAGTTATCCCTTATAATTACCCTTAAGTATCCCTTAAGTGAGTTGCATAAAAAAAATCCTTAAGTGTTATCTAAGGGTTTTCTTAAGTGGGGCCTTAAAGGGTAAGTTCGCTATTTTGGACCTTGGACCCTATTTGCGGTCCGTCTTCCATGAACCTGACCCATGAAGTCCATTTTTTCGCTGATCGGTCCAGTATTGAGTTCGGTACAGATTTCCTGTAGGCTCTCACTGGGCTACAATAGCCTTTCTGGCCAATCACAGATTGAACGTGCAGTACCTAACGTTTTACCACTAGAGACACTTTTGAGGCAGATTCTTAAAGTTTATGCTTTTTTGCACGGACTGCAGTAATTTGTCAATTGGACCAGGATCAATGAGTAATAAAAACCCAAATGTATCAGTTATCATCTAAAATAAGTGGTTTTAGTGCTTTGTTACCCTTTAACATGCTGAAGTGTGGTGTTCTTTGCACTGACCTGAAATTAAATGTTCTAGATCAGCGGTTCCAATTCAGTATCCAATTTACATGACATTGCGGTTTGCGTCAAGACATTAAGTAATATGTAAGCATTAATACGTAATTAAGATGTAATCAGCGACATTCGTTTAAAACACAAAGATCCGTTTCCGAGGCACGGAGTAGAGGAGTGGTAGTGGAGGAGGAAAGGTGGCATTTTTTTACTATTGGGACGCACCCCTCGGGTTATTTACTTCCTCAAATCGCAAAGAATCATGGGTAGACCGTAACGTCATTGTCCAGTCCTTCTGTTTCTGGTGATAGAGGTAAATAAGGAAGAGCATCATTTTGTACTGAATGTGGTTCCATTTTTAATACTTAGATATTTAAGACTTTAATTTGTTATAGTTAAAACTGAATTAGGCTATTTGGTAACTTGATGGTTACAAGATTAGGAAGAAAATAAATGTTTATCATGATAACACTTGTATTTAGTGAGTTTTTCTTGTAAATTATGTGTAATCTATTCATAGTGATGAAGATTGTATGTTTTTTTACAATCTACTGATGTTTGTAGACCGAAAAACATGTCTGGTGAGGTAAAGTTCACCACAGTGATCATAGTATAACTTCTCTTTGTTTTCTTTTGTTTACAGATTAAATTAAATATGTTTGCAAATCAGAATGTGTCCTGTAAGATATTAACATCTTATGGAAAGGATAATTAAATCTTTGCAGAAGACTCCCAACCTTGAGTTGAATTGCCCCCTTATTATTTAGTTATGTTTGTTGGTTAATAGAGCCAAGTAATTGCCTCAGTTTTTTTGTGGATTAGTCAGAATACTTTATGAAACTAATTTATACAACCCCTCCCTGCTTTTGTGTGCACATCCCATAATTGCGTGCGTGCGTGCGTGCGTGCGTGCGTGCGTGCGTGCGTGCGTGTCTCTCCACAGGCTGGGTTGGTGTAATCTCACAGAGGGCTGCTGTGATGTTCTGGCCTCAGTCCTGCGTTCTCCTCACTCAGAGCTGAGAGATCTGGAGCTCAGAGACAATGAGCTGCAGGATTCAGGAGTGGGAGCGCTCTCTGCTGGACTGGAGGACTCACACTGTAAACTGCAGCGACTGGGGTGAGTACAAACACAAACCCCTTCAATCAAAAACGGCTCATATGTGACTAAATACAACACTAATGTTAATTATGTTTTGAATATGAAAATAAACAAAAGAGTTCTGTATACTTCACAGAACTGAAGCAACGTCTTCCTGTCCTGCCTCTTGGTAGAATAAGACCATACACACATTTTAAAGCCCATTTAAATATGTTAATCTGACAAACATTGGACAAAACATCCTTTTGAGAAACAAATCAAATCACATCAGATTATACATTCCTCAAAATGAAAAAAAATTAAGTTAACCTGTTCAAATGAAAGGAACCTGTTCATCCTCTTAAATAATGATTAGGATTCATTCAAGTAAGGTGTGTAACACACTGCTATGTGTTTGATACACACAGAACCCTGTTAGTTTATATTAATGTGCTGTAAGGTGTGTGTGTGTCCTTCTCTCTGCAGGCTGTCAGGCTGTAGAGTCACACAGACAGGCTGTGATTCTCTGGCTTCAGCTCTGCGTTCAAACCCCTCACACCTGAGAGAACTGGACCTGAGATACAATCACCCAGGAGACTCAGGAGTGAGAGCGCTGTCTGCTGCTAAACTGGACACACTCACACTGCTGTAAGTACAGAGTTTCCACACTGCTCCTCACACACACACACACACACACACACACACACAATCACACTGCTGTAAGTACAGAGTTTCCACACTGCTCCTCACACACACACACACACACACTGCTGTAAGTACAGAGTTTCCACACTGCTCCTCACACACACACACACACACACTGCTGTACGTACAGAGTCCACACTGCACCTCTGGTACATCCCTCTGCCTTCAGTGGGGGCCATAAGGAGTTTATTTCTGTTTTTGTGAAAAGGTGGCATTAAACTTAGGCTTTGACTAATACTGAAACCAGTAGAGGGAGACAGAGAGGGAGGGGGGAATGCGGAATGACATTTTCCAGTTTTTTTTAATCAGATCCGGGCCGCAAGCTCCTTCCCTTGGGCCTGCAGATCCTATTTTTAAATTCTATTTCATGAAGGGCTTTTACTCTACCGGCACTTTCTCTCTCTGTAGCCTCAAATTCTGCAGGTCTCTGCCTCTCTTTAGACCAGGGGCGGGCAAACTTTTTGGCCCAAGGGCAACATAAAAACTTTAAATTGTATGGCGGGCCACTTCAGGCTGTCATTGCAGATAGCCAACTATGACATAAGTTTAA
Organism: Synaphobranchus kaupii; assembly: GCA_029718625.1. Taxonomy (NCBI): domain Eukaryota; kingdom Metazoa; phylum Chordata; class Actinopteri; order Anguilliformes; family Synaphobranchidae; genus Synaphobranchus; species Synaphobranchus kaupii. The sequence goes on from JAINUF010000025.1 coordinate 104,096, forward strand.
AATCCAATAGGCCTATTAGTTTCAAGTTAACAATAACTTGATAGAGAAAAAAAACTCACCCAAAACTAGGCTTCTTGATTGAGACCAGTGCAGCTGATCACCTTTCTTTGCAAGAGCATCAAAGTCCGTTGACAGCTGTGTTGCGGCGATCCGTAATACACAGCTCAAGTGACGGTCACTCAGCTGTGATCTGTGATGTGACTTGTTGATGTTCATCACACTGAATGTTGGCTCACACACATAAGTAGATCCGAATAGCACCAGTATCTTTTGTGCTGCTTGCCGAATACGGGAAAACTTTGCCTCATTCATTGATGCGTAAAATTCATCCAGCTTTACACAATGGAACTTTTTCTTCAGTGTTGCATCACATTGCAGGTCGATCATTTCCAGCTGCAATTCTTCTGCTGCTGTCTCGTAGTCGATCGTCAGAGGACGTGACACTAGCATTAGCGAACTCTCAATTTTATCAAAATCAGCGAATCGACGTGAAAATTCGTCATGCAAGTTTGAGACATTTGTTGTATTTTTGTGCTTGCGTGTGTGACACATCCAGTGTCCTGAGAGTTGGGAAATGTGCGAACGATTGGCTGATCATCTGTTTCGAGAACAAGGTGAATTTAGCCCTGAATGCTTTCACATTTGAGTATAGTTCTGGAACAAAGACACCTTTCCCTTGCAATTTTACATTAAGCTCATTCAAGTGAGCGAAAATGTCCACAGCAAAGGCAAGGTCACAGAGCCACTCCCACACTTGCTTAAATATATTTCCAAAGCTTAACCAATGAACATTCGAGTGATAGAGTAAATTGTGGTGTTCAGCGCCCACATCTTCAAGAAACTGGATGAATCGGCAATGATTAAGTCCCCTCACACGAATGAAGTTCACAAGACGCAGAGAAGCT